>JAHPZR010042579.1:2500-25000 GCA_019787425.1 Platygyra sinensis | reverse complement strand
ATTTAAATCATATGGAGGTAATAAAGTTTTGTATCTGTGCTCTGTCAAAGTTTTAAAATATGACTCCTTAAACACACTACCCACATACATTCCATAACTATTAAGCTTGTGAAAAATGGAGATGTAAGTTTTCTCTGTTCACATGCAATGGCTGGACTCATACATGTAGTTGTTCGTGAACTGGATAAGTTGTTGAGTGCCTATAAGTTTCAGTTCATCTGTGTAGGTAGTAAAAATATTTTCGTCCTTGCAGGTTAGTGGAAAGTAACTAAGGAAAAGGTTTTGAAAACTGTCTTTAACCCGACTGGAAGAGGTGTTCTTTTGATTTTTTTAAATTGTATATTTGTTTTTGACTTTTCAGAGTGCATGATTCTCACCTGTTTTGATGTGGTTTCCAGTTTTTGTGAAAGAAGATTGGCACACAGGCAAACACTTGAAGTGTCTTGAGCCTTGAGAGAGATGGAAGCTGTAAGGAATACCAGCGTACACTGACTGATGATTTAAACACATGGTCATGGCAATCAGCAGTAGCCCAGTGCTTTTTACCGGAAGTATCTGTGACACAAAGTTTCCATCTTACATCTCCGAGTCTGTCATAAGTGAACACAAAACTTTATGTGAGATAAAGTTTGTTTACGAGGCTAGCCGAGTGGTATTTGTGCCACATTTCCATGTTATGCCTGTTCCAAAAGTGATCTTAAGTACGTTTTTAATACTTTATGACATGATTTCTAGTTTACAACAGTCTAGATTATGGCAAAATGTGGCATACTGTTACATAAGCTACAGGTATCTTGTATTATATATAAAATTTTAAATAACTTACAGTTAAGTAAGAAATACCTGAGAGCATGTGGCACGTCTGTTGATAACCCAGTGTAGGGTGAAAGTTTCTTTACTAACTGCAGACTCAAAATCTCATGATTTCTTACTTTTATACACCTGTAAATGTTGAGAAAGATAAAAAAATGCTCAATTTAAGTTATTTGACTACATACAGTAATTGACACTCAGCTGCACAAAACTCAAGACAATATAAAAAAAGGCACAGTCAAGTACCTTTTGATCATTTCACGTTTCCAGTCAAAACATTCCTCCTTTGTTTCGCTGAAAGTCAAAGAGTCTCTCACGCCTTTCGGAAGATTAGGAAGAAGTCGTTGCCAGAGCCAGCTGAATTTGAATGTACAAAGTTGCAGTTACTGGTAGTGACAATTAATGTTATGAATAAATATTCTCCAATCTTTCTAATCACTAAATATGTCTTACTTTAAACTCAAGTCTGTCAGATTCCACAAATCTCCCAGTATTACTATTCCTACATGTCTGCTGATTAGCCTCAGGGGGTGGCCCCCGGAGGCCAATGATACTGTGCATGGAATTAATGTATGTACCATTTCAGCACACTAAAAAAATTAATGCTAATTGACATTTGGCAGCTCAAAGGAGAGTACTTAATGGAGAGGGGTGCTTAGACCCATCAGGCACTTAATATGACAAAAGACAATGGAATTTTGATGAGGAACTTACAAGTAAATGAACTATGGACTTGCAAGAATAGAACAATGTTTGCTTATTCAAAATCATTACATAAACAAAATAAATTATATTAACTCTGAGTTACCTTTCTTTTGAAACTGCAGACCATTTGTGACACACTTGAGCACATGTTAGCAATTCAGAAGGACCCAAGTATTTGAATATTGTTAAGAGAAGTTCACTTGGAAGCCTGAAAAAAATCATGTTATTTAAGACAAAGAATTGGATGTTTTGGTTAAAAAAAAGAGAGAGAAAAAATTGTCAACTGAAGTTGTGATGATTCAACTGGTCTCACAACAAAATACAACCACTTTCAACATGTGTTTGCTTACTTCAGAATTGCTTATTACATAAATAAATCACCTGTACCAACTGAGCAACAATAACCATAATATCTCAATGTGTGAATATAATACTCAGCTGTAGCAGCTTGAACAACTTGAGACTATTTTAAAGCTTCACTGATTTCACTATCCAGGAAGTGTAAGTATTCGAAAAAGATCTCCAATACTGAGATGTTTTGCATATTGTTTCTTCAAAATGGAGAGCAAACCAGGAAAACGAGTACAGGGCAATGACTTAACCAGGATAAAAAAATGCTGCCTAAAATTTGATGCACTGAAAGGCCCAGGCCTTTCAGTGTATCAAATTTTAGGTAGCATTTCTTTTCCTGGTTATTTTTGCATGTGGTCTTCTTTTTAGTCAGTCAATTTCAAGTGACGGGGATGATCGAAGGATTTTTTGGGCCTTGAAATTTTCAATTCCGGGATTTTTTTGGGCACGAAAATTTGGCAAGTATTCTTTTAAGTAGCTTTATTTGAGTAGGGATTTTTTGGGGGTATTAAAAAGAATCGGTAGTGCCCTTGTCTCCTCTGCAGGACGTCCCAAAAAATGGCAGCGGAGGAGACAAGTAGTGCCCTGGCTGCGTAGTTTATTATTTTCAATATTTGTAATTAAGTTATAGTTAGTAAAGTTATGCATTTTGTTCTTAGCCGGGTAGGTCTTGTTTAGAGTTATTCATGACATTACTGTTGAAACAAAACCTTTCTTGCATCTCTAGCACTTGCTCTAGCTTGTTAAAATGACTGCCAGATGAGGGAAAGGATATATTCAGATGGTATGACAAACAACCAAACAAACACAAGTGTTCAATTTCCAATGTTTTTCTAGCATTATCAATGTTTTATAGCATTACCGCTTTCTGGAACTTTTAAGGGCCACAAAATCAGCATGGGAATTTTTGGGGGGTTAATTCTTGGTCCAGGGAATTTTTAGGGTTTTGCTGGAAGCCCTAGGGTTTTTTGGGGGGTCTTGACTTTTGGCACCATTGGATCATCCCCATCACTTGAAATCCCAAGTACCCTCCCCTCCCCCCCTGCCCCTGTGCTGAAAGGCAGCTTAATGCATTCACCCCTTCAATTATGAGTACCAATATTCTCTGTTAAATATACATTGACCAACCTGTTAATTAGATCATGACTCTTAGGTCTTGAGTAAGCTGGGGCTTGGGTTTTTCCAAGCTGCCTTGTTGGTGGCCGGACTCCAGTTGGCGTTTTTCTTCATCAAAATTGTAAAAACAATTATTGATGTATTTAGAAAACATGAACACCTTCAAATTAAGGCATTTACAGTATAATTGAAAAGCAGTACTCCCCTCTTGATATGTAACATTTCTGTTGGCTCTATAAAGGAATACCACCATTCCTTGGCTTAGTCCTTGTCACTGTGGGTAACGTACTGGTCAAAATAGTCTTGCAAGTAGTCACAAGTACTGTTAAGTCACAAGTTGAACTTGTAGAGACTTGCATAATTTGGGTGGCCAAACAGCCTCGTAAGTTTCCTCACAAGTACATACAAGACATATTTTGTAATTTACTGGCTAATAGGTTGCTATAACAAGGAATGGCTCTCACTCAACCTGTATCAACTTGCATGCAAACTTCTTAACCAAAGTGAGCACCAGTCATCACAAGCCAGTTCATGCAAGGCCTGGTAAACACAACTGCAAGTAGACCAAGTCTACTTGCGACTCCATTTGGCCAGGGCAATAAAGAAAAGCTATGTTGAAGCATGTCCTGTTCATAGCCGACGGCTGTGGAAGAGCCACGTGTGAGTGGTCCGAAAGGAGCCCGGCAGAATACAGGGCCACTTGGACTTTCAACACAGCTACTGGTGTTAAACTGTCAAGTTGTATTCGCTTGGAGGAACTATTACAAGCTTAATATAAGCAAACAGAATTAAGCTTAAATGATATTAGATCACGCCTGTCAAGATTTTCAGAACTTTTTAGCTACCCAGCACTCACACAAAACATAAGCTTACATGTAAGCTTACATCAAATCCCAGAAAGAACTTCTTCATACAAACACAATCAGATTTTCTGTCTATTTCAAAGAAGCAAATTTATTTAGTTTTTCCTTTTTGGAAAAGGTTTTACGAAATAAGACCTTTTAAAAATGGCGTGAGCGCTAAAAGGTACAGTAATGTAATGCTCAGGTGATAAAAAACATGGGTTCTCAATTTATCCTTTACCTTTCTTTCAAAACGCCTGCAGTTGATGAACCTGAATTTTTACATTTCAGATACGAGCTGAGATGCTTTTGATGCTGTGACATAGCTTACTTTACTTCCTTTTTTTCGTCGATTCCTCATTCCATCAGCTCTTTAGCTACAATTCTCAGACATTCTGCCGCCATGTTTATTTTTCCAATGTTGACGAGTGAGGACTGGTGTCGAGAAAATATTTCCGCTTGGCGTCTCTTGGACGTCAAAGCAAAGTAACCGACAAATGGCGGACACAGAGAAATCGGTGAAGATTGAAGAAGGAGACCCTCAGAGCGTTCAAGATTTGACTGGATTTGTACCATTCCATATTCAACATGTACAATCATAGTGTAACTTTATACTGGGCTCCTATGTGTTGTTATTTTTACTTACAAACGGGGTTTAGTCGATGGTATATTCGGCTTCTAAATAATTTGAGGCGATATTTAGACGTAAGGTTACTGCGTCAACATTTTCTGTTGATTTAAATGACAAGATACTGTTGTTGTTCTTTTGTTTTGCCTTCCTTTCTTTTTTCTAACAGGTTCAAACGTTGCTTCAGCAAATGGTATGTAATGAAAACATAACTTTGGATTACGATTCTTTCCTTTAATTTGTCTGTTTTCTTTCACTTTATTTTGCTTTGGTTTGTAGTAACTGAAGAGCGTCTCGTTTCTAATTTACAGCAAGACAAATTCCAGCAGATGTCAGACCAGATCATCACGAGAAATATCCTTTACTTTATTGTTATAACTGCTCAGATCCAATACATACATTCTTACGTACATTCATACATACATTCTTTTATTTTCTAATAATTATTTTTTTTAACAAATTGGACATGCCCACAGGTAGCTAGCTAATCTAGGTGGGTCATGTCTTAACTACAAAGAAAAAGGTAAGTATAGAAGTTAACAGAAATCAGGAAATTAACTAGAGAGAGTACGTATACAAGTTTACAGAAATCAAAAATCTGGAAGTTAACTAAAAAGAGTAGGTATAGAAACAAAAATACAACAATATTACAATTAAGACTATACTTGTTATTCTGAAAATATATAAAAACCTTAAGAAAATTTGACCTTTTGAATAACGTTTCGTATGTCAAGATAGGAGTCTTCAGAAGACAGAATATTGAAAAGTACTCTTTTAATTTTTCTTTTAAAGTCATGTTTTGAAAGATTCCTTAATGTAAGAGGCATCTCGTTCCAAATTTTTGTTCCAATTCTAGAAAACGAGTTCAGTTGAATAGAGAGCCTAGAGCTTTGTGTGTAAAAGTTGTGCAAAGCAGAGGATCGGGTGTTATAGGGGTGAATATTAGAGATGTCTTGAAACAGGTCTCGAATATTTCTAGGTGCATTTCTGTGTCTAATATCAAACATCAAGTTAGCTGTAAGTTCATAATAAGAACATTGTAGCGGTAAAATACCGGCATCGGAAAATAGAGGAATTGCATGCTGATTGCAATCCAATGAGAAAATTATTGTTATGTCTGTCTATTTACTTCATCAGGGACATCGGCAATTTGATATTTTTTGTTCCCAGCTATGTTCTGATGGTTTCATTGTTCAGCGGCCTTATAATTCAATAACTACACTGTGTATATATTCTTACATATTTGAAGCTGACATACTGTTATCTGGTTATCTATTCAGAACGTAGAGAGCGTTGTTGTGATTCTGGGATTTTTTTGAGTCAAATTATTACTTTCCAGGTAATTACTACTATACTCTCAATATTCGAATTAATGACACAATTAGACCATACAGTCACTTGCGAGTAATAGTAATTAGAGTGAGTGGAGTACAATTCAGGGCGTAACCACGTGAGTAATAATTATTTTAAAATCGGACAGGTGCAAAGCATGAGGCCGATTTGAAATTATGAGCACGATCACTCCCTGAATTGTACAATACAGTGGAACCCCGCTATAACAAAGTGTCACGGTACCGAAAAAAATTGTTCGTTATAGCGAAGACCCTGTTATAACGAATTATAGCAGGGTCTTCGTTATAGCGAAGACCGTGTTATAACGAATTATTTGGTTAACAACAAAAATATTTGTTATAGCGGGGTAATTAAGCTGAACCAAGCTGAACAATGGGATTAAATACACCCCTCAGAACAGTCTATAGACTTGCGCGTGAACAGCTGCATTTAAATAAAGCAAAGCTTCAAAGGTCAAAGTTTTCCTATCTTGACCAATACGAGTCGTGTTTGGCTTATCAGCCATTTTTATCATCATGTCGTTCTTACTGAGAGCGACAGGACAAAATATTCGTCATAGCGATTCAAATTGTGATTTGGGACCGTCAAAATCAATTCGTTATAGCGGGGATTTCGTCATAGTGGGGTTCGTTATAACGGGGTTTGTTTCCACATATTTTACTGTAATTCTGCCGGGCTTTCAAATGTTGTTCGTTATAACGGGGTCTTCGCTATAGCGGGGTTCGTTATAGTGGGGTTCCACTGTACAAGGTCCAATTACTAATTAAAAGTATCCATAACAAAATTCTCAATTAACTGTGATTGAGAAAAAAACAGAACTGAAAAATTGTTTGCCATGGACATCTAAAGCGTTGCTGATCAAAATTCACTTGACGTGAATTTTTTTCTGTTCTACTTTTCAACAATTAGAGTGGTTCCTTTCATGATCGTAGTACTCTGATTACATTTAAAACTCACATGTTGTTTCACAACACCTGTTTGCCATCGTGTACCAATCCCAAAGTGCATTGCTCATTATGTGCAATGCAGGATGGGACAGATTTAAGATATGGGGTCAAATGGCTGATATAAAACAGATGGTGGTCTTCAATCCAGCAGACTTTGTAAAATAATTAAACATTCAGTAAGAGGTACTTTTGTACCGATTTCAAGACCGTTACCGAGAACATTACATCGCTTATTAGCCAAGATCCATGCCACTGCGTACCTGTAGGCTTATAAGTTCATTTCATTTCTTTTTCTGTTTTCTTATACTATTTCGTTTTCCTTTATTTGCTTGCAATCAAGTGTGAAATTTTGTCAAAAAATTGTGTATTACCAATCGTTCCTGCAATCACCAGACATGGAACTGAAAAGTGTTACTAATGATTTGGATAGTAGCAGACATGGAGATATTTTAAGAAATAACACAAGACTTTTTAAAAACATGTTTCAACATAAACTCCTGTCATCTTCAGTTTAAAAATTTCAAAGTACAGAGTTGAATATACAGTCTGAACAAAATGCTAACTGACTATAAGAACAAAATGAGGTCTTAATAATCTTTTGTCATGACCAAAAAGGGGGTCCAACATAGGACTGGGTTTTTCGATCCTGCAACCAACCACTATTTTTGGCTCAATCCTGCCATCCCACCCTAGTCAGAATATTTGTCTGAGTCACTGCGGCCTGGTTAGAGTGGCAGTTCCATTTTCATCCCGCATCTTGCCGATAGCTTTAAGGATATCCTGCATCCTGCCTGCCAAAATGGGCAAACCTGGTCCATGCTAAAGTAATTTTATCCTGCATCTTACCATTAAAAATCCTGTCTTCCTGTAACCCGCCTTCATTTTTACTCTAATTTCACAACTGGACAAACCTATGTTGGGCCCTCCTAGTAGGCATGAGTCAGAATGGGTTTGATATACTAAATTAATATACTTCAGGGATGTGGCCAGCCATTTTTTCCATTTAAGCCCAAGTTGTACAGCATAAGTCTTATATCAACTTTTTTGCCAACATCCAAAAAAACAACAGCCAACTAAATTTTGGCATACAAAACTATTTCAAAGTTCTGCTTTGTAAATAACCTTTCAGCATTTATTCATGTATAATATTGAAAGTCAATATTTTGTTTTTCAAAATAAAACTTTGATTTAGCGGAGTTCACTGTTGAATAGTAAGAAAAAGAAAGTATGGCCCTTTGGGTACTAAAAAAGTTATTAATCACATAAATTCTTGTAAACAAACAAACAACAAACAACAAATCGGCTTTAATCATATACATACATACATTCATACATACATCCTTTTATTTTCTAATAATTATTTTTTTTTAACAAATTGGACATGCCCACAGGTAGCTAGCTAATCTAGGTGGGTCATGTCTTAACTACAAAGAAAAAGGTAAGTATAGAAGTTAACAGAAATCAGGAAATTAACTAGAGAGAGTACGTATACAAGTTTACAGAAATCAAAAATCTGGAAGTTAACTAAAAAGAGTAGGTATAGAAACAAAAATACAACAATATTACAATTAAGACTATACTTGTTATTCTGAAAATACATAAAAACCTTAAGAAAATTTGACCTTTTGAATAACGTTTCGTATGTCAAGATAGGAGTCTTCAGAAGACAGAATATTGAAAAGTACTCTTTTAATTTTTCTTTTTAAGTCATGTTTTGAAAGATTCCTTAATGTAAGAGGCATCTCGTTCCAAATTTTTGTTCCTTTAATGGTTTAAAGGCTAGTTAAGCTTCTGTACTTTGAAGCTGGTAAATATCACATTTACTCTATATTGATATAGTTGTTTTAGTCCTTGACCAAGTTCACTTGATGACATGAGCACACGGATTGATGATTTAGAGAAGAACATTGGTGATCTGATGAACCAAGCTGGGGTGGATGAGCCAGAAAAGTGACAAGTGAAGATAGACAGAAAAGTTGCAATAAAACAGACAGGACTATAGGATTATTTGCACTAGAAATACTGGCAGAGATACTCTTTATAGAACACTTTTAAAGTTGTAGACCTGTAATTCATATTATAAGTTCGAATGTACCTGTAATTCGAGATGTTTCAAGGTTTTCCTGTTATAATAATTTTTGATGGTTTTTTTTTTCATTTTCTCAGGGTATTTTTTAACCAATCGTGCATGACCTGATTCAAATCATTACCAATGCTATTTTGTTAACTGGGCTCAATTGTTAGTATTGTAGACTATATAAATTTCTGTCAACAGTTACATTTTTTTTGGTTCCTCATATAGCTTTATACTAAGCCAAGCATTTGCAATAAATTTGTTTGATTCTCTGATTTATTTAACAGGCAGATAAGCTTCATTATTGTCAATTTATCGTCAAGATTGGCCTGCAAGACAGGGAAGTTGAATTCTTGTAATCAAAGACCTTTTCCGCGATTACTTCAGCGAGCCATTTTTAAGGCTTTAGTAAACAAAAAATTGAAGTAAGTGTTTAATTTGAAAAATAATTATTTTCCAAGTTGTAGTGGGGGAACGATTTTATTCCATCATCTCCTCCTTCACTGGGTCGCTTCCTGTTAGACATTGGGAAACGCGGGTGAACACCCATATCAAAACGACTGAAGGACTGCTCGTAGAAAAATTTAAATTCAACTCCTAAGGGATACGGGTATGGTTGCTACTCAAGTTTCATTACACCCCTAAAAGATACCACTTAAAACAGAATACGGTAGTTCGATTACTAACCACTGTTTAAGAGAGGATTGCGCGCGCACTTGGAGACCCGACAGATCAGCGGAAAAAAGCTCAACTTTGTTGAGCGGACGAGGCGCAGTGCTGTCCTTGTGGAATTGAAATTATGACTACGTTGGATACATTTTTTTAGATATATTTTTAAGAACTCTCAAAGATAACAAAGGCAAAGAAGAAATTAAAAGGTAACAAAGACAAAGAAAGAAAAAAAATCACTTATATTGGCTGGAAATGTGCTAATTTAAAGAAAACAAAGGATGGCCTCTCCGAATGGTCAATTAACGCTGTGTAAGCTTCTTTCTAACTCTCTCTAAGAGATCACAGATAAAGCAATCGTGTCCGAAAAGTCTGAACGTTCAGTTTGATGGTGACTGAACGTGTAATCCGAAAATCCATCCTTTTCTACTCTGATTGTGCACGTGTTCACGTTCAGTAATGGTTTCTAAACGTGTAGAAAAAGTAACTTCTTTAAACGTGGGTCTCAACCAAAAAGATCGGGATCTCTGGGAACGAGTCAGCGAGAACAGACCAAAAAGTAAAAGTTTATTTGGAAATGGAACTCAATAACTGATACAGCTTTCTCTTGATCCCGTTAATTTTTTAATTAAATATCTCGTATCCCACAGATCCGGATACCTTTGATTAGATCTGATTAGCCTAAATTTGCATCTGAGCCACTAATCAAAGGGCTCTTCAGGTTGTCTCATGTAACATGTACATCTTTAACCGGCTATCTTGTAATTTATTTATTTCAGTGCTAGATATTCTCCATCTTTGCATGGTAGTTGGTTTCTAAAGATATTGCCATAAAATTCCGAAAGTAACAACCCCTGGTTAAAGTAACTTCAAAAATTGCAATAAATCCTGCAAGGGTAGTGATCTCCCCCTCTCCCAAAAGTAGCAGCCATCCGGAAATAACAACCCCACCCACAGCCCCCTTCGAAAAAATCGAGTCTTCAGTTCAGTTATACTAACAGTGTACTTGTTTCATTACGATGATCAAGTGAAAGTTACGTACGGTAGCTTGATAAACGATAATTTGAAGATCGTACAAGCATACAAGGGGCGTTGCGGGATCGAGCTAATTTTTGCAGACGGACTTGTTTTGCCATGAAAAGCATCGTTCCGTAATTGCTTTTGTTTATTTGCACTTCGTTTTCGAGAGATGACGTATGCAAAAAAACTCAGTTTTCCAAGCAGCTTCTTTAGGAGCGAATCCTTCGGCCGGAAGTGGATTTCGACACGATGCGAACGCAAATGGTTACTTCTAGCAGCTTCGACAGCACGGTATTTTAAATAGATGTTTGGGTTTTTGATGGAAGTAGAGAAACAGACCGGGAATAAAAACGACCGACCTCGTATCCAACTGGAGTCTCGACAAAACATTAATTATCGAATGCTGCCCCTTCAGCGCCTCAAGTTATAATTATTCGCTTGCGCTAACAAAGCAACAATAACAGATTAGCGTTATTATATGAATAATGAACCTTGTATCGGTTCCAACAATCAGCGGCAAAACAAAACGTTTCTTCACGGTATTTGCAACGGCGTTATTTCTCGAAAACGAGGTACAAATAATTTAAAATACAATTACGGAACGATGCTTTTCATGTTGAAAATAAGTCCATCTGCCAAAAGTTAGGTCAATTAACCTCCAGCTCAAACCTACAAAAAATGAAAATCGCCCAAAAAAGCGATATACACCCTTTTTGCACGAAAGCCTTCGATTAAGGTGGCTCAAACCAATTTCCAGCACATTCCAAGACTTGGATTTTGATGTGTCATTATAACCCCCCTTTATCAATTGTTGCTACAAACATGGTATCAAAAAAACTGCCTTATCACTGGTAAACCAGGCCCGTAGCTGAGGTTTTTGGAAGGGTGTTCGTATTGATAGGAATATTTATTAACGGGGGTTATTAAATACGAGCGCCGAAGGCGTGAGCCTGTAGGAGGGTCTGGGGGCATGCCCCCCAGAAAATTTTGAAATCTAGAGCCCCGGAAATGCTATTTTCAGCATTGTACACGTCAATATTTGAGACTCGATGGAGTGTAAAATAACAGGTATTTTTAGTAATAAGAACAATATTTCCCACGTTTTGTTAGCTTGATGCATTCATACATACAAACCGGCTTAATACACTAAATGTTTTACAAAAGCTTGACGTGTGCTGCAAAGGAATCTCAGGGTAAAAGCTTAAGCCCCCCACCCCCGACTCCGCCGTCAATGTACTAAAAGCAGCGTCAATATGCACCAAATACACGTATCACCTGGTTCCCCCGAAATTGTATTTCCCGCCTTTCGTCTTTCAAGACTCCATTTATGAAATCCCGAACGCCTGCTGAGGAAATATTTACAACGATGGGATTATTTTGGCTACATATAATACTTGGTCACTAAAATATATTGAGGCCACTTACTAATTTACGACAGGACCATTCGTAAAGCAAACTTGACAACTGCATAATTCTCGGGTGGAGGCCTTGAAATAGATTGCCAATTTCGTCCAGATCGACAGGCATATCATACTTACTTGATACTTAATACTTTGCCGATACTTTTAGCATTTTCTTGCTGGGTAATTTAAAAGCTGCAAACTCAAATTCGTTTTCCATTCCTCTTCTATTTGCTAAAAGCTGAAAATCAACAGTTTTTGTTTTCAGCCCTCCATTATTGACCTCCAAAGGGGTTCGTTCGAACCCCTCGAACCCCCCCTCCTACGGGCCTGTAAACATGTTGGTATTATTTTCGTGACACAATATGTTACCATAGCAACACTATGACCTGCTAAAAACACCCTTAATTTCAGCTTTAAGCGCTTATATTTCAAAAAACGGCACAGTGAAATTTTTTCTTATTATAGAATTTTGATAAGCAGGATGAATCGCATCTTTTGGCAAAGTTTATGAAAATTCTGTACATGGGGTTCAGAGCCACCTTAAATTTTCGAAAATTCAAGGTGGCTCTGAACCCCATTTACAGAATTTTTTGAAACTTTGCCAAAAGATGCGATTCATCCTGCTTATCAAAATTCTATAATAAGAAAAAATTTCACCGTGCCGTTTTTGAAATATAAGCGCTTAAAGCTGAAATTAAGGGTGTTTTTAGCAGGTCGTAGTGTTGCTATGGTAACCTATTGTGTCACGAAAATAATACCAACGTGTTCACCAATGATTTGGCAGTTTTTTGATACCATGATTGTAGCATCAACTGATAAAGAATGGTAATAATGACCCATCAAAATCTACGTCTTGGAAAGTGCTGGAAACTGTTTTGAGCCAGCTTAAGGCACCCTCACAACGGGGGAAGGTATCACTTAATATATGCAACGAAAAATTGTAAAATGCCAATTCGTGCTTCATCAGTTTATGTCGCGCTGTGATTAACTGTTAAAACAAAACCCGTAGAATTTTCATAAAGTAACAGGAATGTACTCGATTAGCGCACCGAGACATTAGTTCAGCAGACGAACATAGCAGTGCGTCATGAAGAACAAAACAGTTTACGGTTTCCGACGAGCTTTCCTGTCGACCACCGACAATGCGGTCTAGACATGATTGACAGCAACACAAATTTATAAAGGAACGAAGAGCTTCATCTCATTTTAGCGAGATCCGCTTTTTATTTCGTAAAAAGAGCCCAGTCGAACCAACTTTACATAACTGTTTTGCCATTCTTTACCCTGACCCCTTCTTGCTTCCTACCAAGGGATGAATGGATCGCCATTTCCCTTCTTTTCGGTTTCTGCCATAAGACGGTTTTCAGGTGTCATGACAAAAATACCCCAATCGAAAAAAATCCCGACAGTAACATAAGTTGTGTTTAGGATATGATATCTGTCAAAAGCAACAGAATTTTTATTTTATTTATATTGATGCCAAAAAACCCTTTTAGGGATGCTCAATACAGCGAATGTATGTATGTACAGTGTACTAGTGAATGATTGAGGCAGTGTGGCCGAGTAGTGGTTTAGGGCGCTGGTGTTGTACTCCGGAGGTCCCGGACCCTGCTACTAACAGGATTTGTCTCTTGTAGTCCGAGTTCAAAGCCTCGGTCACGCTTTGTAAATAGCCAAGTGGTCTGCCTCCTGCCAGTTGGGATATTTAAATGTGTTAGGTACGTTTACTTGAAATATCTGTTTCCCATGTTTCAATGGCATGCCTGTATAAACTAGCTTGTATAGCTAAGTCAATAGATTTACAGTATTCTTGGCTCTTACTTCGTGTAGAAGACACATCTGACGTACAACAATAGAAGACAAAAGGACAAAAGAACGAGGAAGACAATGGAGACAATAGGTTTGTTTAGCGGCGTTCTTTTGTTTAGTGTACTGTGTCTTCTACCCGAAGTAAGAGCCATATTTGTTACATTGTATTGTATTAGTAACAGATATTTCCCACATTCCACTTCAGTGTATGCGAAAAATAGTATCAGAACGCCGTTGGTGCACACATGACCTCGATTCGCCATGATTGCCAATGTGGGAAAGCTCTGGCTTTTAAAAAGACAAAGACAGAAAACTTGTAGACTAAAATGCCATTTACAGAGTACAGTGTAACAGTAGGGAAAGGCTGAATATCGGTGAGGATAACTAACTAAATAAGAGATGGTTAACATACCCATCGCCATTAGTCCTGTTTGATCCATTTTATATCCCTAGCCTCCGTTCTTATTGATGACGTGCTTGGCGAAATGGATGAGTGTGTTTTACCGTTCAAGCTAATTGAGAGTATGTGGTGCTAATACCATCACAAGACATTGATGTAGCACTGGGCATGTAGGAGAGTTGCACACGTGTCCCATTTTACTTTTTTCTTTAAATGATCTGAAGTTCTCTAATACATATATTTTAGCTTTTTTCTTTAAAGATCAAAATGACAAGTTTCCTCTTGCCAGTCCTAATCACCAATTCATTCTGTAGTTTTGCCTCCAATTTTAAACTACAGAATGAATCCCATTGGTAAAGCACCTTGCTATTCTTATGGATTGTGCAATCAGTCATATCTACAGTTTTACTTCAAGAGAACCACTGCTTCACCAATTCATTCTGTAGTTTTGCCCCCAATTTTCCACCACACAGTGAATCCTGTTGGTCAAGCAACTTGTAAATCTCATCTCCCTATCCTAGCATGCCCAGGCTACATCCTACATGCTTCTGTGCCATGACACATGCTTGAAACTTTCCACAACTAAAACACATTCCTTCCCCGATCCAGGGCTCCATGTTCTTAAACTGCCGAAATCAAAGTGATCTTAAAAAGACCAGGCCCATTGTTTTATTGGTGTTCCACTAACCAAAATAAATAGAGTCCACGGGAAAGAAGAAAGGTTGAATTATTTCGTGGCTCAAACAGGACCAATAGAGAAAAAATGTTCTTACGTGAACTGTCATTGCCTTGCAATAATGGTTCGTCAGCTCTGCCGATAACCAGCCTTGCCGACCTGCTTCTTATACCATACAGTGTAAATGATTTACTTTAATTCAAAGATAAAAATGTATTAAGAGATACAGTTTCAATATTTTTATCCAGTGCTAGAGGCGCCAGTGAATGAGTCTTTTGACGATCACTGTAAAATAAAGAAGAAAAAAAAGATTAATTCTTTTGATACAAAATGTGAGATGTGGATGAGTAAAAAGTACTACAAACTGAGCAGCATTTTCATGTAGTGTTTATGGTAGTCCGTAAAAGTTATATCTAGGGGGGTACTTTATTTTTGTGGATAAAATTCTAGTGTGTGACCATTCAAGTGCAAGTTACTAAGCAGCAGTACAGTTGAAGGCACAACATAGACACCAAAGATCAAAGCTGAGTGTTCACACTGCAGGGTGGTCTGTATAAGCTTGTTTTACTTTTGAGGAAGAGATTAAATATGAAAATGTAGGTGTGGGAGTTCCTGTAGGAGCACTTTTTTGTGGCACTGTTTAATACCCTGCGCAAGCTAAGGTTGTCTTAACTTTTAAGTCTGGGTAAAGCTCTAGTGTCATTAGTGACCAGTCATTGAATGGATCGAATACTATTAACAGTACTTTCATAATATGCTTAGTCCTAATTATTATTTTGAATTATTATATGACTTTGTCTCACAAAGACTGGGAACTACCAAATTCACGAATTTGATTGGCTGAAATGGATATTGACCGCGGTCTAGATTTTCCCATCTAGACCGGCAACTAGACCAGTAATGTTTTGAAGTGAAAAACTTGCAAGCTAAAATGTAAAATAATTGACTGTTTTCATCTCAAAATATATATTCCTGTAAATGCCGAAGAGCTGTTGAGAAAAAAAAGTAAAGAGGACGAACAAACTTTCAAAGAATTAAATTCGGCTCATCGCCGTTCGCAAGCAAAATGTCAGTTAGTACAAACTAATTACATGAAACGAATTAAATTGTTCTTGTTTTTGTCATATAATAAACATCTTATTAACCGAGCTAAGTCGGTCTGTATGGGAGAATTTTGACCTCGGTCGCGTGTACAGACCTCACTGCGTTCGGTCTGTACTTACGACCTCGGTCAAGATTCTCCCATACAGACCGACTTAGCTCGGTTAATAAGATGTTTATTATATGACAAAAACAAGAACAATTTAATTCGTTTCATGTAATTAGTTTGTACTAACTGACATTTTGCTTGCGAACGGCGATGAGCCGAATTTAATTCTTTGAAAGTTGTTCGTCCTCTTACTTTTTTTTCTCAACAGCTCTTCGGCATTTACAGGAATATATATTTTGAGATGAAAACAGTCAATTATTTTACATTTTAGCTTGCAAGTTTTCACTTCAAAACATTACTGGTCTAGTTGCCGGTCTAGATGGGAAAATCTAGACCGCGGTCAATATCCATTTCAGCCAATCAAATTCGTGAATTTGGTAGTTCCCAGTCTTTGTGAGACAGAGTCATATAATAATTCAAAATAATAATTAGGACTAAGCATATTATGAAAGTACTGTTAATAGTATTCGATCCATTCAATGACTGGTCACTAATGACACTAGAGCTTTACCCGACTAAAGTTAAGACAACCTTAGCTTGCGCAGGGTATTAAACAGTGCCACAAAAAAGTGCTCCTACAGGAACTCCCACACCTACATTTTCATATTTAATCTCTTCCTCAAAAGTAAAACAAGCTTATACAGACCACCCTGCAGTGTGAACACTCAGCTTTGATCTTTGGTGTCTATGTTGTGCCTTCAACTGTACTGCTGCTTAGTAACTTGCACTTGAATGGTCACACACTAGAATTTTATCCACAAAAATAAAGTACCCCCTAGATATAACTTTTACGGACTACCATAAACACTACATGAAAATGCTGCTCAGTTTGTAGTACTTTTTACTCATCCACATCTCACATTTTGTATCAAAAGAATTAATCTTTTTTTCTTCTTTATTTTACAGTGATCGTCAAAAGACTCATTCACTGGCGCCTCTAGCACTGGATAAAAATATTGAAACTGTATCTCTTAATACATTTTTATCTTTGAATTAAAGTAAATCATTTACACTGTATGGTATAAGAAGCAGGTCGGCAAGGCTGGTTATCGGCAGAGCTGACGAACCATTATTGCAAGGCAATGACAGTTCACGTAAGAACATTTTTTCTCTATTGGTCCTGTTTGAGCCACGAAATAATTCAACCTTTCTTCTTTCCCGTGGACTCTATTTATTTTGGTTAGTGGAACACCAATAAAACAATGGGCCTGGTCTTTTTAAGATCACTTTGATTTCGGCAGTTTAAGAACATGGAGCCCTGGATCGGGGAAGGAATGTGTTTTAGTTGTGGAAAGTTTCAAGCATGTGTCATGGCACAGAAGCATGTAGGATGTAGCCTGGGCATGCTAGGATAGGGAGATGAGATTTACAAGTTGCTTGACCAACAGGATTCACTGTGTGGTGGAAAATTGGGGGCAAAACTACAGAATGAATTGGTGAAGCAGTGGTTCTCTTGAAGTAAAACTGTAGATATGACTGATTGCACAATCCATAAGAATAGCAAGGTGCTTTACCAATGGGATTCATTCTGTAGTTTAAAATTGGAGGCAAAACTACAGAATGAATTGGTGATTAGGACTGGCAAGAGGAAACTTGTCATTTTGATCTTTAAAGAAAAAAGCTAAAATATATGTATTAGAGAACTTCAGATCATTTAAAGAAAAAAGTAAAATGGGACACGTGTGCAACTCTCCTACATGCCCAGTGCTACATCATGTCTTGTGATGGTATTAGCACCACATACTCTCAATTAGCTTGAACGGTAAAACACACTCATCCATTTTCGCCAAGCACGTCATCAATAAGAACGGAGGCTAGGGATATAAAATGGATCAAACAGGACTAATGGCGATGGGTATGTTAACCATCTCTTATTTAGTTAGTTATCCTCCCCGATATTCAGCCTTTCCCTACTGTTACACTGTACTCTGTAAATGGCATTTTAGTCTACAAGTTTTCTGTCTTTGTCTTTTAAAAGCCAGAGCTTTCCCACATTGGCAATCATGGCGAATCGAGGTCATGTGTGCACCAACGGCGTTCTGATACTATTTTTCGCATAGCACTGAAGTGGAATGTGGGAGAGGTCTGTACTAATACAATACAATGTAAAAAGATACTAGCTCGTTATCAGTCGACGACAGTAATAAGACAAAAGGCAAGCAGAACTAGCTAGACAATGGTCTTTGTCTAGGCTCTGTGTACGTGGATGGCTTCACACAGTAAGCCATTGTACATGTATCGTATTAGTAACGAATCCCACATTCCACTTCAGTGTATGCGAAAATAGTACAGAACGCCGTTGGTGCACAATGACCTCGATTCGCCATGATTGCCAATGTTGGGAAAGCTCTGGCTTTTAAAAAGACAAAGACAGAAAACTTGAGACTACAAATGCCATTTACAGAGTACAGGGTAACAGTAGGCGAAAGGCTGAATATCGGGGGGATAACTAACTAAATAAGAGATGGTTAACATACCCAAGTCGCATTAGTCCTGTTTGATCCATTTTATATCCCTAGCCTCCGTTCTTATTGATGACGTGCTTGGCGAAATGGATGAGTGTGTTTTACCGTTCAAGCTAATTGAGAGTATGTGGTGCTAATACCATCACAAGACATGATGTAGCACTGGGCATGTAGGAGAGTTGCACACGTGTCCCATTTTACTTTTTTCTTTAAATGATCTGAAGTTCTCTAATACATATATTTTAGCTTTTTTCTTTAAAGATCAAAATGACAAGTTTCCTCTTGCCAGTCCTAATCACCAATTCATTCTGTAGTTTTGCATCCAATTTTAAACTACAGAATGAATCCCATTGGTAAAGCACCTTGCTATTCTTATGGATTGTGCAATCAGTCATATCTACAGTTTTACTTCAAGAGAACCACTGCTTCACCAATTCATTCTGTAGTTTTGCCCCCAATTTTCCACCACACAGTGAATCCTGTTGGTCAAGCAACTTGTAAATCTCATCTCCCTATCCTAGCATGCCCAGGCTACATCCTACATGCTTCTGTGCCATGACACATGCTTGAAACTTTCCACAACTAAAACACATTCCTTGCCCGATCCAGGGCTCCATGTTCTTAAACTGCCGAAATCAAAGTGACCTTAAAAAGACCAGGCCCATTGTTTTATTGGTGTTCCACTAACCAAAATAAATAGAGTCCACAGGAAAGAAGAAAGGTTGAATTATTTCGTGGCTCAAACAGGACCAATAGAGAAAAAATGTTCTTACGTGAACTGTCATTGCCTTGCAATAATGGTTCGTCAGCTCTGCCGATAACCAGCCTTGTCGACCTGCTTCTTATACCATACAGTGTAAATGATTTACTTTAATTCAAAGATAAAAATGTATTAAGAGATACAGTTTCAATATTTTTATCCAGTGCTAGAGGCGCCAGTGAATGAGTCTTTTGACGATCACTGTAAAATAAAGAAAAAAAAAGATTAATTCTTTTGATACAAAATGTGAGATGTGGATGAGTAAAAAGTACTACAAACTGAACAGCATTTTCATGTAGTGTTTATGGTAGTCCGTAAAAGTTATATCAAGTTTTATTTTTGTGGATAAAATTCTAGTGTGTGACCATTCAAGTGCAAGTTACTAAGCAGCAGTACAGTTGAAGGCACAACATAGACACCAAAGATCAAAGCTGAGTGTTCACACTGCAGGGTGGTCTGTATAGGCTTGTTTTACTTTTGAGGAAGAGATTAAATATGAAAATGTAGGTGTGGGAGTTCCTGTAGGAGCACTTTTATGTGGCACTGTTTAATACCCTGCGCAAGCTAAGGTTGTCTTAACTGGGTAAAGCTCTAGTGTCATTAGTGACCAGTCATTGAATGGATCGAATACTATTAACAGTACTTTCATAATATGCTTAGTCCTAATTATTATTTTGAATTATTATATGACTCTGTCTCGCAAAGACTGGGAACTACCAAATTCACGAATTTGATTGGCTGAAATGGATATTGACCGCGGTCTAGATTTTCCCATCTAGACCGGCAACTAGACCAGTAATGTTTTGAAGTGAAAAACTTGCAAGCTAAAATGCAAAATAATTGACTGTTTTCATCTCAAAATATATATTCCTGTAAATGCCGAAGAGCTGATGAGAAAAAAAAAGTAAAGAGGACGAACAAACTTTCAAAGAATTAAATTCGGCTCATCGCCGTTCGCAAGCAAAATGTCAGTTAGTACAAACTAATTACATGAAACGAATTAAATTGTTCTTGTTTTTGTCATATAATAAACATCTTATTAACCGAGCTAAGTCGGTCTGTATGGGAGAATTTTGACCTCGGTCGCGTGTACAGACCTCACTGCGTTCGGTCTGTACTTACGACCTCGGTCAAGATTCTCCCATACAGACCTCCTGCTCGGTTAATAAGAGCTAAATAAAACCTAACGCTAATAAGTCATGACGTTTCGACCTCTCCGAGGTCATTTTCGGGTAAGTAAAATTTTCTCAATTAGCATAACCAGTTGCGGTGAACGCTAAAATGCGATAAAATATATATAAAAAAAGTGTTAAAAATATACAACAGGGAAAAAAATAAAATTAAAAAAATTAAAATAATCGTAGCAAGAATTGCTCTAAACAAATAGTTTGAATTGAATCGCACTGTTTGTTTAGCGTTGGTTTCAGTTCTTTGATAAAAAAAAAAAAACCATTTCAAAAATAAGACAGTCAAATTTGTTCTGACACTTTTTTAAGATTAGAAAAACTCTGTGTGAAGTCTTCTGGCTCCATATCGTGCTGCTCTCTGATGTGATTTCCGAATGCCGATCCTTTGTGTTCTTCAATTCGTTGGTGTAGGTGTCGGCACGTGTAGCCGATAGCCTCATCACACAGGCCGCACTATATGCACCATGCATGTGTGGTGCGATAGTTTTTATTTCAAAATCGATTTCTAAGAAACTACTTGCTAATAATTATGCCCTGCTTATTAAGCCTAGTGTTCCACCATCGGATTCAAATGAAAGCTAAGTCCTAAATTTTACGTTCTTGTTGTACATACTACTTATTGTGCCCATGTGCACAGACATTTACCTCACTGAGCTATGTTTATGAATCAAAGTAATACAAACCTGGCCAACGGAGACATAGTAATCATGAAAGTAGCAAAGAATAGCTAAGGGTTGACCCAGAATAATTGACACCCAGACTAGCACATTCCCATAGTTAGGATAATCCTTCAAAAAGTATTTTCCAATAAGATGTAGTGGCACCTGGTAAAAAAAAGATGGAAAAAAAAAGAAAAAAAATCAATGCCTTTTAAAATAGTTACAATGTCTCCCTTAACGGGACTTTCAAAATGATGTACAAACCCCGGATAATGAATTGAAATATTCTGATCACCTATTAACATGACAATGTAGACTGGATACTGAATACAGGAAAATACATCTTAACTTAGTTTGTCAACTTACTTGAGAAAGCATTGCCAAGAACGCCCAGAATCTGAAAAGCCTCAGTGGAACACTAACTAAAAACTGTAAAAAACAACAATTAGTTGGTGATGTGTTCTTAGGCAATGGTGGTTACCAACATTTTGATGCCAAGGTGGTGAGGGGGGTGGGAAGTGGGTAGCAGCAGTGATCTACTTGTGTCTGGGGATGAGCAAATATTTATCACGCTATAAAATCTGGTGTGTACCTTTGGCCACTTAAGTTAAACATGCTGCACCATGTTTGTACTACTCAACAATGCAAATTTGTATGAAGATATGATTGATCATTGCAGTTACGCAAAACTTAAGCAGTTGGGAAATTAAGCCCAAAAATATTTCAGGCTTGAACAGGATTCAAACCCATGACCGCTGTGATATCAGTGCAGTGCTTTACCAACCAAGCTATCAAGCCATCTGCGAGCTGGCCATGCTAGGAGTCACAACCTGATCAGGGGCCCACTTCTCGAAAGCCCCAGAAACTTTTTGGGCTTGCAAAGCCATTTTCAGTTAATCTGGCTTGATAGCTCAGTTGGTAGAGTACTGCACTGGTATCGCAGAGGTCATGGGTTCAACTCCAATTCAAGCCTGAATTTTTCAGGATAAATTTCTCAACTCTTTAAGTTGTGTATAACTGCGATAATCAATCACGTCTTCATAATAATTATCTTTGTCCACAGTTCAAATGTGTGATATTTCATATATTCACTTGAAGGCAAATTTATGCACAACTTAAATACATGACTATAGGGTACATACTTCGTGGAAGAATGCAGACAGCAAAAATACTGCTACTTGTGCCTGACGGGATGAATATCCTGACTGCAGCATCGGTGTGTAAAGATGCCTGTTAAATCACAACAAAGTATACATCAAAAACTGGAGACTGATCAGCACATGTATGTATGTCTTGTAAAGCCAGGCAAACACTCATATAGAGGCTGGGGTTGCCTAGTTGCTGTACTGCTTTCTCCCTTACCATGAATGTTCAATTGATTTTGGCTACAAAATATCAAGGCCTAGGAACTAG
>JAHPZR010042578.1:12500-20817 GCA_019787425.1 Platygyra sinensis | reverse complement strand
AATATTCTCTGTTAAATATACATTGACCAACCTGTTAATTAGATCATGACTCTTAGGTCTTGAGTAAGCTGGGGCTTGGGTTTTTCCAAGCTGCCTTGTTGGTGGCCGGACTCCAGTTGGCGTTTTTCTTCATCAAAATTGTAAAAACAATTATTGATGTATTTAGAAAACATGAATACCTTCAAATTAAGGCATTTAGAGTATAATTGAAAAGCAGTACTCCCCTCTTGATCTGTAACATTTCTGTTGGCTCTATAAAGGAATACCACCATTCCTTGGCTTAGTCCTTGTCACTGTGGGTAACGTACTGGTCAAAATAGTCTTGCAAGTAGTCACAAGTACTGTTAAGTCACAAGTTGAACTTGTATAGAGACTTGCATAATTTGGGTGGCCAAACAGCCTCGTAAGTTTCCTCACAAGTACATACAAGACATATTTTGTAATTTACTGGCTAATAGGTTGCTATAACAAGGAATGGCTCTCACTCAACCTGTATCAACTTGCATGCAAACTTCTTAACCAAAGTGAGCACCAGTCATCACAAGCCAGTTCATGCAAGGCCTGGTAAACACAACTGCAAGTAGACCAAGTCTACTTGCGACTCCATTTGGCCAGGGCAATAAAGAAAAGCTATGTTGAAGCATGTCCTGTTCATAGCCGACGGCTGTGGAAGAGCCACGTGTGAGTGGTCTGAAAGGAGCCCGGCAGAATACAAGGCCACTTGGACTTTCAACACAGCTACTGGTGTTAAACTGTCAAGTTGTATTCGCTTGGAGGAACTATTACAAGCTTAATATAAGCAAACAGAATTAAGCTTAAATGATATTAGATCACGCCTGTCAAGATTTTCAGAACTTTTTAGCTACCCAGCACTCACACAAAACATAAGCTTACATGTATAAGCTTACATCAAATCCCAGAAAGAACTTCTTCATACAAACACAATCAGATTTTCTGTCTATTTCAAAGAAGCAAATTTATTTAGTTTTTCCTTTTTGGAAAAGGTTTTGCGAAATAAGACCTTTTAAAAATGGCGTGAGCGCTAAAAGGTACAGTAATGTAATGCTCAGGTGATAAAAAAAACATGGGTTCTCTATTTATCCTTTACCTTTCTTTCAAAACGCCAGCAGTTGATGAACCTGACTTTTTACATTTCAGATACGAGCTGAGATGCTTTTGATGCTGTGACATAGCTTACTTTACTTCCTTTTTTTCGTCGATTCCTCATTCCATCAGCTCTTTAGCTACAATTCTCAGACATTCTGCCGCCATGTTTATTTTTCCAATGTTGACGAGTGAGGACTGGTGTCGAGAAAATATTTCCGCTTGGCTTCTCTTGGACGTCAAAGCGAAGTAACCGACAAATGGCGGACACAGAGAAATCGGTGAAGATTGAAGAAGGAGACCCTCAGAGCGTTCAAGATTTGACTGGATTTGTACCATTCCATATTCAACATGTACAATCATAGTGTAACTTTATACTGGGCTCCTATGTGTTGTTATTTTTACTTACAAACGGGGTTTAGTCGATGGTATATTCGGCTTCTAAATAATTTGAGGCGATATTTAGACGTAAGGTTAATGCGTCAACATTTTCTGTTGATTTAAATGACAAGATACTGTTGTTGTTCTTTTGTTTTGCCTTCCTTTCTTTTTTCTAACAGGTTCAAACGTTGCTTCAGCAAATGGTATGTAATGAAAACATAACTTTGGATTACGATTCTTTCCTTTAATTTGTCTGTTTTCTTTCACTTTATTTTGCTTTGGTTTGTAGTAACTGAAGAGCGTCTCGTTTCTAATTTACAGCAAGACAAATTCCAGCAGATGTCAGACCAGATCATCACGAGAAATATCCTTTACTTTATTGTTATAACTGCTCAGATCCAATACATACATTCTTACGTACATTCATACATACATTCTTTTATTTTCTAATAATTATTTTTTTAACAAATTGGACATGCCCACAGGTAGCTAGCTAATCTAGGTGGGTCATGTCTTAACTACAAAGAAAAAGGTAAGTATAGAAGTTAACAGAAATCAGGAAATTAACTAGAGAGAGTACGTATACAAGTTTACAGAAATCAAAAATCTGGAAGTTAACTAAAAAGAGTAGGTATAGAAACAAAAATACAACAATATTACAATTAAGACTATACTTGTTATTCTGAAAATATATAAAAACCTTAAGAAAATTTGACCTTTTAAATAACGTTTCGTATGTCAAGATAGGAGTCTTCAGAAGACAGAATATTGAAAAGTACTCTTTTAATTTTTCTTTTAAAGTCATGTTTTGAAAGATTCCTTAATGTAAGAGGCATCTCGTTCCAAATTTTTGTTCCAATTCTAGAAAACGAGTTCAGTTGAATAGAGAGCCTAGAGCTTTGTGTGTAAAAGTTGTGCGAAGCAGAGGATCGGGTGTTATAGGGGTGAATATTAGAAATGTCTTGAAACAGGTCTCGAATATTTCTAGGTGCATTTCTGTGTCTAATATCAAACATCAAGTTAGCTGTAAGTTCATAATAAGAACATTGTAGCGGTAAAATACCGGCATCGGAAAATAGAGGAATTGCATGCTGATTGCAATCCAATGAGCAAATTATTGTTATGTCTGTCTATTTACTTCATCAGGGACGTCAGCAATTTGATATTTTTTGTTCCCAGCTATGTTCTGATGGTTTCATTGTTCAGCGGCCTTATAATTCAATAACTACACTGTGTATATATTCTTACATATTTGAAGCTGACATACTGTTATCTGGTTATCTGGTTATCTATTCAGAACGTAGAGAGCGTTGTTGTGATTCTGGAATTTTTTTGAATCAAATTATTACTTTCCAGGTAATTACCACTATACTCTCAATATTCGAATTAATGACACAATTAGACCATACAGTCACTTGCGAGTAATAGTAATTAGAGTGAGTGGAGTACAATTCAGGGCATAACCACGTGAGTAATATTTTAAAATCGGACAGGTGCAAAGCATGAGGCCGATTTGAAATTATGAGCACGATCACTCCCTGAATTGTACAATACAGTGGAACCCCGCTATAACGAAGTGTCACGGTACCGAAAAAAATTGTTCGTTATAGCGAAGACCCTGTTATAACGAATTATAGCGGGGTCTTCGTTATAGCGAAGACCGTGTTATAACGAATTATTTGGTTAACAACAAAAATATTCGTTATAGCGGGGTAATTAAGCTGAACCAAGCTGAACAATGGGATATACACCCCTCAGAACAGTCTATAGACTTGCGCGTGAACAGCTGCATTTAAATAAAGCAAAGCTTCAAAGGTCAAAGTTTTCCTATCTTGACCAATACGAGTCGTGTTTGGCTTATCAGCCATTTTTATCATCATGTCGTTCTTACTTACTGAGAGCGGCAGGACAAAATATTCGTCATAGCGATTCAAATTGTGATTTGGGACCGTCAAAATCAATTCGTTATAGTGGGGATTTCGTTATAGCGGGGTTCGTTATAACAGGGTTTGTTTCCACATATTTTACTGTAATTCTGCTGGGCTTTCAAATGTTGTTCGTTATAACGGGGTCTTCGCTATAGCGGGGTTTGTTATAGTGGGGTTCCACTGTACAAGGTCCAATTACTAATTAAAAGTATCCATAACAAAATTCTCAATTAACTGTGATTGAGAAAAAACAGAACTGAAAAATTGTTTGCCATGGACATCTAAAGCGTTGCTGATCAAAATTCACTTGACGTGAATTTTTTTCTGTTCTACTTTTCAACAATTGGAGTGGTTCCTTTCATGATCACATGTTTCACGACACCTGTTTGCCATCGTGTACCAATCCCAAAGTGCATTGCTCATTATGTGCAATGCAGGATGGGACAGATTTAAGATAGGGGGTCAAATGGCTGATATAAAACAGATGGTGGTCTTCAATCCAGCAGACTTTGTAAAATAATTAAACATTCAGTAAGAGGTACTTTTGTACTGATTTCAAGACCGTTACCGAGAACATTACATCACTTATTAGCCAAGATCCATGCCACTGCGTACCTGTAGGCTTATAAGTTCATTTCATTTCTTTTTCTGTTTTCTTATACTATTTCGTTTTCCTTTATTTGCTTGCAATCAAGTGTGAAATTTTGTCAAAAAATTGTGTATTACCAATTGTTCCTGCAATCACCAGACATGGAACTGAAAAGTGTTACTAATGATCTGGATAGTAGCAGACATGGAGATATTTTAAGAAATAACACAAGACTTTTTAAAAACATGTTTCAACATAAACTCCTGTCATCTTCAGTTTAAAAATTTCAAAGTACAGAGTTGAATATACAGTCTGAACAAAATGCTAACTGACTATAAGAACAAAATGAGGTCTTAATAATCTTTTGTCATGACCAAAAAGGGGGTCCAACATAGGACTGGGTTTTTCGATCCTGCAACCAACCACTATTTTTGGCTCAATCCTGCCATCCCACCCTAGTCAGAATATTTGTCTGAGTCACTGCGGCCTGGTTAGAGTGGCAGTTCCATTTTCATCCCGCATCTTGCCGATAGCTTTAAGGATATCCTGCATCCTGCCTGCCAAAATGGGCAAACCTGGTCCACGCTAAAGTAATTTTATCCTGCATCTTACCATTAAAAATCCTGTCTTCCTGTAACCCGCCTTCATTTTTACTCTCATTTCACAACTGGACAAACCTATGTTGGGCCCTCCCAGTAGGCATGAGTCAGAATGGGTTTGATATACTAATATACTTCAGGGATGTGGCCAGCCATTTTTTCCATTTAAGCCCAAGTTGTACAGCATAAGTTTCATATCAACTTTTTTGCCAACATCCAAAAAAACAACAGCCAACTAAATTTTGGCATACAAAACTATTTCAAAGTTCTGCTTTGTAAATAACCTTTCAGCATTTATTCATGTATAATATTGAAAGTCAATATTTTGTTTTTCAAAATAAAACTTTGATTTAGCGGAGTTCACTATTGAATAGTAAGAAAAAGAAAGTATGGCCCTTTGGGTACTAAAAAAGTTATTAATCACATAAATTCTTGTAAACAAAGAAACAACAAATTGGCTTTAATCATATACATACATACATTCATACATACATTCTTTTATTTTCTAATAATTATTTTTTTTTAACAAATTGGACATGCCCACAGGTAGCTAGCTAATCTAGGTGGGTCATGTCTTAACTACAAAGAAAAAGGTAAGTATAGAAGTTAACAGAAATCAGGAAATTAACTAGAGAGAGTACGTATACAAGTTTACAGAAATCAAAAATCTGGAAGTTAACTAAAAAGAGTAGGTATAGAAACAAAAATACAACAATATTACAATTAAGACTATACTTGTTATTCTGAAAATACATAAAAACCTTAAGAAAATTTGACCTTTTGAATAACGTTTCGTATGTCAAGATAGGAGTCTTCAGAAGACAGAATATTGAAAAGTACTCTTTTAATTTTTCTTTTAAAGTCATGTTTTGAAAGATTCCTTAATGTAAGAGGCATCTCATTCCAAATTTTTGTTCCTTTAATGGTTTAAAGGCTAGTTAAGCTTCTGTACTTTGAAGCTGGTAAATATCACATTCACTCAATATTGATATAGTTGTTGTAGTCCTTGACCAAGTTCACTTGATGACATGAGCACACGGATTGATGATTTAGAGAAGAACATTGGTGACCTGATGAACCAAGCTGGGGTGGATGAGCCAGAAAAGTGACAAGTGAAGATAGACAGAAAAATTGCAATAAACAGACAGGACTAGCTATAGGATTATTTGCACTAGAAATACTGGCAGAGATACTCTTTATAGAACACTTTTAAAGTTGTAGACCTGTAATTCATATTATAAGTTCGAATGTAACTGTAATTCGAGATGTTTCAAGGTTTTCCTGTTATAATAATTTTTGATGGATTTTTTTTTCATTTTCTCAGGGTATTTTTTAACCAATCGTGCATGACCTGATTCAAATCATTACCAATGCTATTTTGTTAACTGGGCTCAATTGTTAGTATTGTAGACTATATAAATTTCTGTCAACAGTTACATTTTTTTTGGTTCCTCATATAGCTTTATACTAAGCCAAGCATTTGCAATAAATTTGTTTGATTCTCTGATTTATTTAACAGGCAGATAAGGTTCATTATTGTCAATTTATCGTCAAGATTGGCCTGCAAGACAGGGAAGTTGAATTCTTGTAATCAAAGACCTTTTCCGCGATTACTTCAGCGAGCCATTTTTTAAGGCTTTAGTAAACAAAAAAATTGAAGTAAGTGTTTAATTTGAAAAATAATTATTTTCCAAGTTGTAGTGGGGGAACGATTTTATTCCATCACACCTTCTCTCCTCCTTCACTGGGTCGCTTCCTGTTAGACATCTGGAAACGCGAAATTGCCTCGCATCCACGTTGGATTACATTGTAATGCAAATGAGAAAAATTAACCGTGAAATGGGCTATTCGCCTTTACATACAGAAAGGCGAACACATTTAAAAAGATCTTTAAACTACATGGCAAATGGTAACATTAAAATCATTTTTGTTACGATTTTAGTAACAAAATCGTTGCAAAATCGCTTTTAACGTCTCTGACAGCCTTCCTCTGGTTCAGCTAAATACAGTCTAAATATCTTTTGCTCACGACCAGAAACTAATCACATGTTGAATAGGCTTGCCGCTTCCATTTCGCAACAAAAAATGTAGGGGTAACCACGCGTTTTTTAAAGTTATTGATCTTTTTTGAAAACTTTTACGGTGCCCGTTACATTTTTTCCTGTCACCTCCCCAGTAAGTAAGACATTTGCGTGTCTGCGCGCGCACTACGCCATCTGCAGGTACATGTTTGCAGCTGGACTTTAGTGTAATTTTCGAAAGGTAACAGCTAGATTTTTAGCTGGAAGATGTTAACAGTGGCCAGTGATATGCTGCTATTCTGGTCTCCCTGGTTTAAGTACAGGTTCATAAAAATTGATTTGGTCACCATGGGAAAATTTTGCTTTAATTTTAGTCGTGTGCTTGGTGGCGTAGTTGATTGCGTCAATGTCAACCCCAGCGCGCGCGCGCTTAAACCATGGCTTGCGTGATGAGCAGAATGTGTGCGCACTAACAAAAGTAGCCACCGTCCTTAAAACAGAATACGGTAGTTCGATTACTAACCACTGTTTAAGGTCATTCCACTGAAATGGAACCTACACTGAGATTTTTCTCAAACTTTGCCAATTGATTGTTTATATTATAGAAACTTCAATTTTGAAATAAAAATGAGGGGTCCCCATTTTCGTTTAGGAGCAGCAGCACCTTGCTTATTCCATATAAATCCTTATAATAGCACCATGATTATAGTCACGATTGCTTGCTAAATTCACGTTTCTGACGATTTTTTTTTCTCAACACTGAGAATTGGCCCATATTTATTTTACATAGAGAAATTTACTACTCAGTTCAAAACAACATAAAAAAATGATAGGTCACCATAGTCGTTTTCGAAAAAGTGACGATTTTCCTCTTTGGCGAGGTCCAGCCGTATAGAAAAATTATGTAAAATTATAAAATTATGCGCAGTAGGGATGCGCAATGCAATACTGGGGAATGACCTTAAGGACGTTCGCGCTACTTGTTTCTGCGCATCCTTACTGCGTACGTGAATCACATGCCACGCCCTGCATCGAGCGCGCGCGCTAAGTAATAAAATGAACAAATGATAAGGCAGATTGCCATTGCTACAGCTTTGCTTGGATTTAACGATCTTGGACGTTCGGTGACCCCTACTTTTCTTTTCAGAAATAGATTTAATCTACAATTATCTCCACCTTGTCCAAAAATGAACAGAAAATCAATGTGGGAAGTTAAAAAAATTTCAAGATTTCTGTTCAAGGAACATGGAATCCTGCCATTTAGGGACCTTACGCAAAACACGACGGCAACGGCAACGAGAACGCCACCAAAGAAAAGGTTTAATAAGCAGAACAATATAAGATAAACGATAGACCGAGTAGATTCATCGTGTCTTTAAATTTTGACAACAAATGAACGAAAACAAGATTTTAAATGGCAGTTATATTTCGGTATAAACTATACCATCATCAGACTAAAAATGTATACAAAATTAGCAGCTTAAATAGAAGGTACCAGTATACTCAAGAGAATAAGCAAAGTTCCCTGCTGGATTTTAATCCATTGTTAACAACAAACTGATCGACACAAACCTCAAGAAGTCTACTCTTCGTGAGCTAATTCTTGATACTTGTACCAAAACTGTTTTCTCATGTAACAACAAATTATTCGAACAAACTGATGGAGTCAGCATGGGTGGCTCTCTAGGTCCAGTA
>JAHPZR010042578.1:2500-7500 GCA_019787425.1 Platygyra sinensis | reverse complement strand
ATAGCAGTGGTCATGAAGAACAAAACGGCTGACGAGCTTTCCTGTTGACCACCGATAATGCGGTCTAGACATGATTAACAGCAACACAAATTTATAAAGGAACGAAGAGCTTCATCTCATTTTAGCGAGGTCCGCTTTTTATTTCGTAAAAAAGAGCCCAGTCGAACCAACTTTACATAACTGTTTTGTCATTCTTTACCCTGATTCCTTCTTGCTCCCCAACAAGGGATGAATGGATCGCCATTTCCCTTCTTTTCGGTTTCTGCCAGAAGACGGTTTTTCAGGTGTCATGACAAAAATACCCCAATCAGAAAAAAATCCCTATAGTAAACATCAGTTGTGTTTAGGATATATCTGTCAAAAAACCAACAGAATTTTTATTTTATTTATATTGATGCCAAAAAAACCCTTTTAAGGATGCTCAAAAAAAGTGAATGTTGTTGAATGTATGTATGTACAGTGTACTAGAGTATGATTGAGGGCAGTGTAGCCGAGTGGTTAAGGGCGGCTGGTGTTGTTACTCCGGAGGTCCCGGACCCTGCTACTGACAGGATTTGTCTCTTTGTAGTCTGAGTTCAAAAGCCTCGGTCACGCTTTGTAAAATAGCCAAGTGGTCTGCCTCCTGCCAGTTGGGATATTTAAATGTGTACATTTTATTTAAAATATCTGTTTCCCATGTTTTCAATGGCATGCCTGTATAAACGAGCTTGTATAGCTAAGTCAATAGATTTACATTATTTTTTACATTGTATTGTAAACAGACCTCTCCCACATTCCACTTCAGTCTATGCGAAAAATAGTATCAGAACGCCGTTGGTGCACACATGACCTCGATTCGCCATGATTGCCAATGTGGGAAAGCTCTGGCTTTTAAAAAGACAAAGACAGAAAAACTTGAAGACTAAAATGCCATTTTACAGAGTACAGTGTAACAGTAGGGAAAGGCTGAATATCGGTGAGGATAAACTAACTAAATAAGAGATGGTTAACATACCCATCACCATTAGTCCCTGTTTGATCCATTTTATATCCCTAGCCTCCGTTCTTATTGATGACGTGCTTGGCGAAATGGGATGAGTGTGTGTTTTACCGTTCAAGCTAATTGAGAGTATGTGGTGCTAATACCATCACAAGACATTGATGTAGCACTGGGCATGTAGGAGAGTTGCCACACGTGTCCCATTTTACTTTTTTCTTTAAATGATCTGAAGTTCTCTAATACATATATTTTTAGCTTTTTTCTTTAAAGATCAAAATGACAAGTTTCCTCTTGCCAGTCCTAATCACCAATTCATTCTGTAGTTTTGCATCCAATTTTAAACTACAGAATGAATCCCATTGGTAAAGCACCTTGCTATTCTTATGGATTGTGCAATCAGTCATATCTACAGTTTTACTTCAAGAGAACCACTGCTTCACCAATTCATTCTGTAGTTTTGCCCCCAATTTTCCACCACACAGTGAATCCTGTTGGTCAAGCAACTTGTAAATCTCATCTCCCTATCCTAGCATGCCCAGGCTACATCCTACATGCTTCTGTGCCATGACACATGCTTGAAACTTTCCACAACTAAAACACATTCCTTGCCCGATCCAGGGTTCCATGTTCTTAAAACTGCCGAAATCAAAGTGACCTTAAAAAGACCAGGCCCATTGTTTTATTGGTGTTCCACTAACCAAAATAAATAGAGTCCACAGGAAAGAAGAAAGGTTGAATTATTTCGTGGCTCAAACAGGACCAATAGAGAAAAAATGTTCTTACGTGAACTGTCATTGCCTTGCAATAATGGTTCGTCAGCTCTGCCGATAACCAGCCTTGTCGACCTGCTTCTTATACCATACAGTGTAAATGATTTACTTTAATTCAAAGATAAAAATGTATTAAGAGATACAGTTTCAATATTTTTTATCCAGTGCTAGAGGCGCCAGTGAATGAGTCTTTTGACGATCACTGTAAAATAAAGAAAAAAAAAAGATTAATTCTTTTGATACAAAATGTGAGATGTGGATGAGTAAAAAGTACTACAAACTGAACAGCATTTTCATGTAGTGTTTATGGTAGTCCGTAAAAGTTATATCAAGTTTTATTTTTGTGGATAAAATTCTAGTGTGTGACCATTCAAGTGCAAGTTACTAAGCAGCAGTACAGTTGAAGGCACAACATAGACACCAAAGATCAAAGCTGAGTGTTCACACTGCAGGGTGGTCTGTATAGGCTTGTTTTACTTTTGAGGAAGAGATTAAATATGAAAATGTAGGTGTGGGAGTTCCTGTAGGAGCACTTTTATGTGGCACTGTTTAATACCCTGCGCAAGCTAAGGTTGTCTTAACTGGGTAAAGCTCTAGTGTCATTAGTGACCAGTCATTGAATGGATCGAATACTATTAACAGTACTTTCATAATATGCTTAGTCCTAATTATTATTTTGAATTATTATATGACTCTGTCTCGCAAAGACTGGGAACTACCAAATTCACGAATTTGATTGGCTGAAATGGATATTGACCGCGGTCTAGATTTTCCCATCTAGACCGGCAACTAGACCAGTAATGTTTTGAAGTGAAAAACTTGCAAGCTAAAATGCAAAATAATTGACTGTTTTCATCTCAAAATATATATTCCTGTAAATGCCGAAGAGCTGATGAGAAAAAAAAAGTAAAGAGGACGAACGAACTTTCAAAGAATTAAATTCGGCTCATCGCCGTTCGCAAACAAAATGTCAGTTAGTACAAACTAATTACATGAAACGAATTAAATTGTTCTTGTTTTTGTCATATAATAAACATCTTATTAACCGAGCTAAGTCGGTCTGTATGGGAGAATTTTGACCTCGGTCGCGTGTACAGACCTCACTGCGTTCGGTCTGTACTTACGACCTCGGTCAAGATTCTCCCATACAGACCTCCTGCTCGGTTAATAAGAGCTAAATAAAACCTAACGCTAATAAGTCATGACGTTTCGACCTCTCCGAGGTCATTTTCGGGTAAGTAAAATTTTCTCAATTAGCATAACCAGTTGCGGTGAACGCTAAAATGCGATAAAATATATATAAAAAAAGTGTTAAAAATATACAACAGGGAAAAAAATAAAATTAAAAAAATTAAAATAATCGTAGCAAGAATTGCTCTAAACAAATAGTTTGAATTGAATCGCACTGTTTGTTTAGCGTTGGTTTCAGTTCTTTGATAAAAAAAAAAAAAACATTTCAAAAATAAGACAGTCAAATTTGTTCTGACACTTTTTTAAGATTAGAAAAACTCTGTGTGAAGTCTTCTGGCTCCATATCGTGCTGCTCTCTGATGTGATTTCCGAATGCCGATCCTTTGTGTTCTTCAATTCGTTGGTGTAGGTGTCGGCACGTGTAGCCGATAGCCTCATCACACAGGCCGCACTATATGCACCATGCATGTGTGGTGCGATAGTTTTTATTTCAAAATCGATTTCTAAGAAACTACTTGCTAATAATTATGCCCTGCTTATTAAGCCTAGTGTTCCACCATCGGATTCAAATGAAAGCTAAGTCCTAAATTTTACGTTCTTGTTGTACATACTACTTATTGTGCCCATGTGCACAGACATTTACCTCACTGAGCTATGTTTATGAATCAAAGTAATACAAACCTGGCCAACGGAGACATAGTAATCATGAAAGTAGCAAAGAATAGCTAAGGGTTGACCCAGAATAATTGACACCCAGACTAGCACATTCCCATAGTTAGGATAATCCTTCAAAAAGTATTTTCCAATAAGATGTAGTGGCACCTGGTAAAAAAAAAGATGGAAAAAAAAAGAAAAAAAATCAATGCCTTTTAAAATAGTTACAATGTCTCCCTTAACGGGACTTTCAAAATGATGTACAAACCCCGGATAATGAATTGAAATATTCTGATCACCTATTAACATGACAATGTAGACTGGATACTGAATACAGGAAAATACATCTTAACTTAGTTTGTCAACTTACTTGAGAAAGCATTGCCAAGAACGCCCAGAATCTGAAAAGCCTCAGTGGAACACTAACTAAAAACTGTAAAAAACAACAATTAGTTGGTGATGTGTTCTTAGGCAATGGTGGTTACCAACATTTTGATGCCAAGGTGGTGAGGGGGGTGGGAAGTGGGTAGCAGCAGTGATCTACTTGTGTCTGGGGGATGAGCAAATATTTATCACGCTATAAAATCTGGTGTGTACCTTTGGCCACTTAAGTTAAACATGCTGCACCATGTTTGTACTACTCAACAATGCAAATTTGTATGAAGATATGATTGATCATTGCAGTTACGCAAAACTTAAGCAGTTGGGAAATTAAGCCCAAAAATATTTCAGGCTTGAACAGGATTCAAACCCATGACCGCTGTGATATCAGTGCAGTGCTTTACCAACCAAGCTATCAAGCCATCTGCGAGCTGGCCATGCTAGGAGTCACAACCTGATCAGGGGCCCACTTCTCGAAAGCCCCAGAAACTTTTTGGGCTTGCAAAGCCATTTTCAGTTAATCTGGCTTGATAGCTCAGTTGGTAGAGTACTGCACTGGTATCGCAGAGGTCATGGGTTCAACTCCAATTCAAGCCTGAATTTTTCAGGATAAATTTCTCAACTCTTTAAGTTGTGTATAACTGCGATAATCAATCACGTCTTCATAATAATTATCTTTGTCCACAGTTCAAATGTGTGATATTTCATATATTCACTTGAAGGCAAATTTATGCACAACTTAAATACATGACTATAGGGTACATACTTCGTGGAAGAATGCAGACAGCAAAAATACTGCTACTTGTGCCTGACGGGATGAATATCCTGACTGCAGCATCGGTGTGTAAAGATGCCTGTTAAATCACAACAAAGTATACATCAAAAACTGGAGACTGATCAGCACATGTATGTATGTCTTGTAAAGCCAGGCAAACACTCATATAGAGGCTGGGGTTGCCTAGTTGCTGTACTGCTTTCTCCCTTACCATGAATGTTCAATTGATTTTGGCTACAAAATATCAAGG
>JAHPZR010042577.1:25000-37974 GCA_019787425.1 Platygyra sinensis | reverse complement strand
GTGCAGAGCTGCTATCCTTGTGTGATGTCGTTTCTTCTATTTATCAACTTTTTGTTCCTCATTTCGCCGTGGCCGTATGTATGTGTATTTATTTAATACATGATCGAACAAATGAACAGCGGGACGTGTCGTTCGAATTCTCCTCAATTCTCTCGACTGTTGATCTTTCAAAACATTTAATCATGGCTTCAATCATTCGAAAATTCATACAGCTCGTCAATTTTGTGACTTTCAGTGTCTTCTATTTCTGTTTCGGCAATCGAGTATGGCAAGAGAAAATCCTATCATTTTCTCTTGAGCATGGTTAAACCTGTATGAGCGGGAACTTTCGGGAAATGAGACTTCTATAATTTATACAGATAGCTTCTATTTATGACTGAAACGTTCGTGCGAGAATTTATTCAATGTAGAAGCTTCCTTCGTGTTTTATACCCAGTCCGTAGTCCGTAGTCCGTAGTCCGTAGTCCGCAGTCCATGTTTTATACTGACCGCCAAAATACTCTCCGCTGACTGGTTATGCATCACCGGCTCAGAAAAAAACCAATCGATAATCTCGAATGGTGATTTCTTTTTCTCACACAACGATTTTTCATTCTCAACAGTTAATTTCAATCTCGCATGGCAGTTTTTCATTCTCGATTGGTACTTATGATCTCGCATGACATCTTTTTATTCTCGTATAACAATTTTAATTTCTCATACAGTGATTTTCTAATCTCACGTAGTGATTTTCCAATCTCGCACAGTGATTTCTCATTCTCACACATCGATCACTGAGACTCGATAGGTGATTTTCAACTCAACCCACTTTTGTCATGCTTGGCTTGCCATAGGTCTGCATTGATTCCGCTGTATCTGCGTGTCGCTTCGTTGAGTTTGACACCTCTACAAACAAACAACAACAACTTTATTAAACCAAATATAATAGTTAATGGAATGTGGCCTAGCCCCGCAAAGAGACTAAAGGCTAATCGATAGGGCGGGGCAAGCCAAATACAAGAACACACTCTATTAAAAGGACACACTTACTCTACACAACCAGCAGTTAGTTTAACAAATTAAAGGTACAGATTTCCCCAAAAAGACTCTATTATATTTGTCTGGGTATTGTTTTGCTCATTCTATGAAACAAGATTGTTTCTAAGTCTCTAAGTATTGCTTTTCGGGACAAAATATGACAATTTACGTGAATGGTCTGACAGTTGTTGCTTACTCGCATTCAAGCATTTGACGCGGGCCCGGCTATGATTATAGAAAACTGTTACTTTGCAAGTCAGTAGGTAGATTCTTATCACAGGGTATCAAATTTGGTATTTAAATGGGTTGGCAGCCTCATGATCCTACGGTTCATGCATTTGTAAATTAGGCCGTTTTCTTTTCGGTCTCATCAACCTTTTGTCGCCTTCACTCTGTAAAGTAGCGGTATTCGTATTATAGTCATAGGAGAAAATCTAGCCGTTGGCTCGTGCTATGGCAAATTTTCAAGGATGTCATAGGTCTGCGTGATTTCCGTTGTTATGCTGGCATGTCGCTTCGTTGCGTTTGAACACCTCTATTAATTTTCCATGTGTTAGTATATTGTTTTGGCTCATTTCTATTGGCAAGATATGTTTTTAAATCTCCAGTATTTGCTTAAGGTATGGGTCGCACTGGAAAAGTTTTCATCTTTTCCGGCCAAAAACCACAAAACCAAATTGAATAAGAAAACCGGAAAGGAAAAACGTTCAGGACAAGCAACCAGGTGGTGTTCGGCCTACGATCCGCTAAGCATGCTGGTCGAAACAGGAGAACAGCTCATTCGTATTCAACGCCGTCGTCGAGTGCACCATTCAAAATTACTGTGATGAGCACAGGCGGCCCAGACGTTGAATAGGATTAATACGTGACATTAGTTTGTTGACGATTGCGTTACGAATTTAGCCGTTTATAAGACAATGTATGGGAATGCTTCGAAAATTGCTCGAAATGCTACCTGTGGAAAATGATTGCAATAAAATGGCTTACCTTATGTTTACATTGCGTTATTTCGATGTCTCTGGGTTCCTGGAAGTGGTTTAGAGCCATTTAGGCGAGTTTTATGTTCTGGCGGTTGGCTTCCCCTAAAGAAAAACACAAGGCAGGCGACCCACTGGCCCAACGGTCCGCACTCGAAGCTCCGTAAATTCCACAAAAACGGTCCAATCTCGCCCAAATTGCCTCATGACAGCCGTCGATAACTCTTCTTCCCATTCGCTTTTTACCAAGTGTCCAAGGTTTATCTTAACCACCCAAGAATCGCTGGTTTTCCAACTCTAGCTTTCCATTTCTGCCCCGTCTCAATCCGAATTCGTTTCTCTTGGGCACAAGATTTGAATTTCAAGCTTAGCGACCGCGCCATCGTGACAAAGTCGCCTCCAGCCGTCGAGTGGCACGGGGCATTTTTGATCTTGCAAATTACACCGTGCCGCGGTCTCTGGGGACGTTTCACCGGAAACAGCGGGAAATTAATCCGGCTGACTGAGAGCGCGTGTTATCGCAACGAGCAGCTTATAGTTCGTTTAGATCTATCAGACTAAAGAAATAACAGTTGCTAAAAATTTTAAACGCCGCTTCCCTCTTCGGAGTTTTAGTTCCAGTTTGTCCTCGTTTCTTGGATTTCAGTTCAGTTGAAGTGAAAGTTTCAAAATCGTCGCTTGTCACAGGGTGTGAAGTTTCACCGTGGCTTTAAAATCATGAGCAAAACCCTCCCTGACGAACAAGCTGAAATTCTTTCGTTTTGGCTAGCGGTGGACATAACCTCCTGATTACAGGCCAAGCTGTAGACAAAGACTGTTCAGAGAACGTGGTCTGAAAGTAGCTGTTGTTGCTTCCAGTGGAATCGCGTGTAATGATAGTAAATAAAATAGCACAGGCCACACACGACTCCTACGAGTTTCGTGGCATGTGATAACAGTGCCGTTTATTGCTTTGGTCTTTTCACACTTTTGTCGCTTTACTCTTGTTCATGAAGGGCATTTCGTATTGTGTTATAAGGAGAAACACTAGAGCCATTAGATCGTGCTACGGCAAATTTAAGAGGTCTTTATAGGTCTGAATTGTATCATCCATAAATGCAATAAAAACCATAAATGTAATACTAACCAGATATCATGTAATAAAAATTGACCATAAATGTAATACTAACCATAAATGTAATAACTTTTTAACCACAAATGTAATAAATCCTCTAACCATAAATGTAATAAAATTTGCCCATAAATGTAATAAATTAAACAACCATAAATGTAATAAGACTTCACCATAAATGTAATAAGTTTAGTAATTTTAACCCTAGAGACTGTGAAACATTTAGAAAAGTACACAAAGGATGATTACCAATGTCCAGATACCATAGCATGTAAAGTACTGGATGATGGCATTCCTTCATTTGAGGAGCTTGAGGTTGTCTTTGTGTCAGACAAATTCTTTGCATACGGGGGGAGACGGCCTGTTTTAATTTTTCAGCGCGGAATTTCCTTGCGGCTTTTTAAGCCAATGTCAGGCAAGTTGGTAATGTGGTGAAAGGGGGGGGGGGGGTAGGGGGACATGGGGGAGAGGGGAAGGGGGCACGCAGTGGGTTGAATCCATATTGAGCACAGAAAATCAACCAAGAGAGGAGTTAGTTCAGGGCCCGAGCACAGCCTGTGTACTTGCAGGGTGGTTGGGGTGGGGCAGGTGGTCAAAGGTCCTAGACTATTGATATTGATAAGATTATGTGTTGCAAGAATACATTGAGGAAAATGGGCGAAGTCGCCAAAAGAAGTAAGAACACGCTAGTGCTTAACATGTCACAGATATCTAAGAACAAAACCCCCCCCCACCGCCCTTTATATTACACAAACCTACGTAGTATCGTGTAGCGCACACACTAATAATTAAAAACATTGTCTTGGAGTCGTCAGGTTTGCATTGCCATCATACCCGTTATTGATGAATCGCGAATAAATCATGAAAAATCACTTAGGCATAGGTGGAAAAGAGTTCTGTTACATCCAGACGTATTGATTACGTATCCACGTCCGGGGCAGTACAAGGCAAATAGCTTCTAAAAACAATGTTCTTTCTCCCTTTTTCCAAAAAATGGATGTTACATAACATCCATGTTGTCCCCTTCTTTCCCCCCTCACCTTTTTTTTTTTTTTCCCTTTTTGTTCCCCATTTCCCCCCCTTTTTTTTTTTTTTTCAAACAGAAGATTTTAATTCCAAGCATTTTATCCACTGAGGACTGTTTTGGTTTCTTTTAATGCCATCACAAGACCGCTACACTGTTAACGTTGTAATAAACTGAGTTTTGTTCTATAGAAAGTTGCCTAGTATTTTACCCTAGGATTGCCCATGTGCCTCAAGGGATGTCTAACAAATCTTATCAATATCAATAGTCTAGGACTTTGACCACCTGCCCCACCCAACCAACCTGCAAGTCAGCAGTTCTAGCCCGATACTCCTCTCTCTGTTGATTGTTCTGGCTCCAATAGGGATCACCCAACCTCCCCCCCCCCCCTCTTCACCACCTTACCAACTTGCCTGACATTGGCTTAAAAGCCGCAAGGAATTTTGAAAAATTTAAACAGGCGTATTTGCAAAGAATTTTGTCTTGACACAAAGAGAACCTCAAGCTCCTTCAAATGAATGGAATGTCATCATCCCCCAGTACTTTAAATGCTATGGTATATGGACATTTTAATCATACTTTGTGTACTTTCTAAATGTTCACAGTCTCTGGGTTAAAATACTAACTTATTACATTTATGGTGAAGTCTTATTACATTTATGGTTGTTCAGTTTATTACATTTATGGGCAAATTTTATTACATTTATGGTTTGTGGATTTATTACATTTGTGGTTAAAAGTTATTACATTTATGGTTAGTATTACATTTATGGTCAATTTTTATTACATTTATGGTTGGTATTACATTTATGGTTTTTATTACATATATGGGTGATCAATGAGACCTCTAAAACATCTTAAATTTGCCGATAGCCGATCTCAATGGCTCAGTGTTTCTCCTTATAACACAATTACGAAAATGCCCTTCATGACACAAGAGTAAAGCGACCAAAAGGTTGAAAGACCAAAACAATAAACGGCACATGTACAAATGCCACGAACCGTAGGGGAGGTCGTGTTTGGCCTGTACTATTTATTTACTATCATTACACGCGATTCACTGGAGCAAACAACAGCGACTTCAGACCACGTTCTATACATCTTGTATACAGCTTGGCCTGTAATCAGGAGGTTATGGCCACCGCTAGCAAAACGAAGAAATGTCCAGCTTGTTCGTCAGGCCGGAGGGTTTTGCTCGTGATTTCAAGCCAAACGGTGATAACTTTCACCACCCTGTTGACAATGCGACGATTTTGAAACCCTTTCACTTCAACTGAACTGAAATCCCAGAAACGAGGACAAACTTGAACTAAACTCCGAAGAGGGAAGCGGCGTTTAAAATTTTTAGCAACTGTATTTCTTTAGTCTGATAGATCTAAACGACTATAAGCTGCTCGTTGCGATAACACGCGCTCTCAGTCAGCCGGATTAATTTCCCGCTGTTTCCGGTGAAACGTCCCCAGAGACCGCGGCACGGTGTAATTTGCAAGATCAAAAATGCCCCGTGCCACTCGACGGCTGGAGGCGACTTTGTCACGATGGCGCGGTCGCTAAGCTTGAAATTCAAATCTTGTGCCCAAGAGAAACGAATTCGGATTGAGACGGGGCAGAAATGGAAAGCTAGAGTTGGAAAACCAGCGATTCTTGGGTGGTTAAGATAAACCTTGGACACTTGGTAAAAAGCGAATGGGAAGAAGAGTTATCGACGGCTGTCATGAGGCAATTTGGGCGAGATTGGACCGTTTTTGTGGAATTTACGGAGCTTCGAGTGCGGACCGTTGGGCCAGTGGGTCGCCTGCCTTGTGTTTTTCTTTAGGGGAAGCCAACCGCCAGAACATAAAACTCGCCTAAATGGCTCTAAACCACCTCCAGGAACCCAGAGACATCGAAATAACGCAATGTAAACATAAGGTAAGCCATTTTATTGCAATTATTTTCCACAGGTAGCATTTCGAGCAATTTTCGAAGCATTCCCATACATTGTCTTATAAACGGCTAAATTCGTAACGCAATCGTCAACAGACTAATGTCACGTATTAATCGTATTCAACGTCTGGGCCGCCTGTGGCACATCACACAGTAATTTGATGTGCACTCGACACGGCGTGATAACGAATGGAGCTGGTCTTCTGTTACTACCAGCATGCTTAGCGATAGTAGCCTCACACCTCCTGGTGCTGTCTGAAACGTTTTCCTTTCCGGTTGCTTATCAAATTTGGTTTTGTGGTTTTTGGCGGCCAAAGATGAAAATTTTCCAAGTTCGACCCATACCTTAAGCAAATATTGGAGATTAAAAAAACATATCTTGCAATAGAAATGAGCCAAAACAATATACTAACACATGGACAATTATAGAGTGTCAAAACTCAACGACGGCCGGACATGCAGATAACAACGGACAATCACCGCTAGACCTAATGACCTCTTGAAATTTTTTTTGCCTTAGCACGAAGCCCAACGGGCTCTACTTTTCTCACTTATGACATAATACGCAAGTAGCCCTACTGGAACAAGAGTGAAGCGACAAAAAGGTTGAGAGACCGAAAAGAAAAACGGCAAATTTACAAATGCCATGAACCGTAGGAGTCATGAGGCCTGCCAACCCATTTAATACACAAATATGATACCTGTGATAAGAATCTACCTACTGTACTTGCAAAGTAACAGTTCTATAATCATAGCCGGGCCCGGCGTCAAATGCTTGAATGCGAGTAAGCAACACGTCAGACACATTCACGGTAAATGTCATATTTTGTCCCGAAAAAAGCAATACTTAGAGACTTAGAAACAAATCTTGCAATAGAAATGAGCCAAAACAATACACAGACAAATTATAGAGTCTTTTTGTAATCTGTACCTTTAATTTGTTAAACTAACTGCTGTTGTGTAAGTTTGTCTTTTAATAGGTGTGTTCTTGTATTTGGCTTGCCCCGCCTCGATTAGCTTAGCTATTTGCGGGGTAGGCCATCCATTAACTATTATTATTTGGTTTAATAAAGTTGTTGTTGTTGTTGTAGAGGTGTCAAACTCAACGAAGCGACACGCAGATAACAGCGGAAATCATGCAGACCTATGGCAAGCCAAGCATGACAAAAGTGGGTTGAGTTGAAAATCACCTATCGAGTCTCAGTGATCGATGTGTGAGAATGAGAAATCACTGTGCGAGATTGGAAAATCACTACGTGAGATTAGAAAATCACTGTATGAGAAATTAAAATTGCTATACGAGAATAAAAAGATGTCATGCGAGATCATAAGTACCAATCGAGAATGAAAAACTGCCATGCGAGATTGAAATTAACTGTTGAGAATGAAAAATCGTTGTGTGAGAAAAAGAAATCACCATTCGAGATTATCGATTGGTTTTTTTCTGAGCCGGTGATGCATAACCAGTCAGCGGAGAGTATTTTGGCGGTCAGTATAAAACATGGACTGCGGACTACGGACTACGGACTACGGACTGGGTATAAAACACGAAGAAAGCTTCTACATTGAATAAATTCTCGCACGAACGTTTCAGTCATAAATAGAAGCTATCTGTATAAATTATAGAAGTCTCATTTCCCGAAAGTTCCCGCTCATACAGGTTTAACCATGCTCAAGAGAAAATGATAGGATTTTCTCTTGCCATACTCGATTGCCGAAACAGAAATAGAAGACACTGAAAGTCACAAAATTGACGAGCTGTATGAATTTTCGAATGATTGAAGCCATGATTAAATGTTTTGAAAGATCAACAGTCGAGAGAATTGAGGAGAATTCGAACGACACGTCCCGCTGTTCATTTGTTCGATCATGTATTAAATAAATACACATACATACGGCCACGGCGAAATGAGGAACAAAAAGTTGATAAATAGAAGAAACGACATTACACAAGGATAGCAGCTCTGCACGCTTAATATCGCCTTGGAAAAGGAAGGGGAAAAAACGAAAAATAAATTTCTTACAACACAGGGTATTCGTATTTGGTCACCCACCCAAGTACTATCCCCGCCGAACGGGGCTTAACTTTGTTGAGCAGACGAAACATGTTGCTGTCCTTGTGGTATAGTGACTCACCCAAGATAGCCGGCATTGGAGGTGAGGGCTGCGATATATAGTTTCATATTTTAATTCTTCTTTTCTTGCAAAGTTTCGATTTCCGGTAAGACAGTACATGAGGAGATGTAACGCTGTTGAAAACATTCACATTCACAAAGTTATCGGTCCGTGAGACCGAATTATCTTCGTCCGAGAGACCGAGGCAATTATTTCGAAAGTGCCGCATGTCCGATCACCAAAGCATATTCCTCTAACTTTTTATTCTCTACTTTCCCAGCCATGCAGTATCAGATATATTTTTTCTCTTTTTGATACCTTTTCTCGTCTTAGAAATTTTAAAAAAATGCTTCCACCGTGGAGTCACTATACCACAAGGACAGCAACATGTTTCGTCTGCTCAACAAAGTTAAGCCCCGTTCGGCGGGGATAGTACTTGGGTGGGTGACCAAATACGAATACCCTGTGTTGTAAGAAATTTATTTTTCGTTTTTTCCCCTTCCTTTTCCAAGGCGATATTAAGCGTGCAGAGCTGCTATCCTTGTGTAATGTCGTTTCTTCTATTTATCAACTTTTTGTTCCTCATTTCGCCGTGGCCGTATGTATGTGTATTTATTTAATACATGATCGAACAAATGAACAGCGGGACGTGTCGTTCGAATTCTCCTCAATTCTCTCGACTGTTGATCTTTCAAAACATTTAATCATGGCTTCAATCATTCGAAAATTCATACAGCTCGTCAATTTTGTGACTTTCAGTGTCTTCTATTTCTGTTTCGGCAATCGAGTATGGCAAGAGAAAATCCTATCATTTTCTCTTGAGCATGGTTAAACCTGTATGAGCGGGAACTTTCGGGAAATGAGACTTCTATAATTTATACAGATAGCTTCTATTTATGACTGAAACGTTCGTGCGAGAATTTATTCAATGTAGAAGCTTTCTTCGTGTTTTATACCCAGTCCGTAGTCCGTAGTCCGTAGTCCGCAGTCCATGTTTTATACTGACCGCCAAAATACTCTCCGCTGACTGGTTATGCATCACCGGCTCAGAAAAAAACCAATCGATAATCTCGAATGGTGATTTCTTTTTCTCACACAACGATTTTTCATTCTCAACAGTTAATTTCAATCTCGCATGGCAGTTTTTCATTCTCGATTGGTACTTATGATCTCGCATGACATCTTTTTATTCTCGTATAGCAATTTTAATTTCTCATACAGTGATTTTCTAATCTCACGTAGTGATTTTCCAATCTCGCACAGTGATTTCTCATTCTCACACATCGATCACTGAGACTCGATAGGTGATTTTCAACTCAACCCACTTTTGTCATGCTTGGCTTGCCATACAGACCTATGACCTCTTAAATTTGCCTTAGCACGATCTAAGGCTCTAGTTTTCTCCTAATAACACAATACGAAATGCCCTTCATAAACAAGAGTGTAACAACAAAAAGGTCGAAAGACCAAAAAATAAACGGCAAATGTACAAATCGCACGAAGCGTAGGAGTCGTGTTTGGCCTCTGTTTTATTTACCATCAAGAAAGAAAATGTTGGGATTAGTTTTATATCATTTTTAGTTTATTATTATTTTCATTTTATTTATATGGTTTTTTATATATTTTATTATTATTTATTTTATATTCCACCATCCGCCGTCCGCCGTCTGCCATCTGCCGTCCGTATCCGCCGTCCGCATCCGTCGTTCGCTTCCGCACTTTACAGAGTCCCGGTTTAAATTGACCGAGGTCAAGTTAACTGAACCTAAGTAGATTAGTGCAGTGTTTATACTGGCTCAAATAACCAAAGTTAATCTGTCAACACTGCCAAAAATCGAATTGGCGGGAAATACAAGCTAATGCGCGCAATTTTTAAAACATGGTCGGTATTAACAAGAAAGCGGTGGCTCTGATAGTCATTGCCTTTTTCTTTTAATTCTTGAGAAGCAAGTAGAAGCGTCTCGATTACGGCAACTGCTAATACTACAACACCTCAAGAAAGTGAGGCGAAAACGGATGATTTTACTGCAACTTATGGAGATGATAAAGAAGTGATAATAAAGAGGTGACAGGCCTGCGCGACTCCCATTCACGTGTAATAGCCAGATAGAGCTTAGCTCGGACGAGTATATCTTTTAATGATCAGCCCCTTCTGTATGAAACAATGGAGGATCTTTGAATATTTCGCTAAGCAATAAACCTGTGTTTTCAGGAGGACATTTCGTCAGAGTAGAGCCGTTATTGGTAATGTGTCTGTCTGGCTTCCGCTGTTATCCGCTTGTAATTTATTGCAGAGTTTGACAGCTCTGTTTTTTGCCAGTTTTTTTTCTCTAGGCTCATTTATATTGCAAGATATGGTTTAGGCTCTCTCAAATATTAGCTCTGGAGGGACAAAGTTTGAAATATTCCCGTGAACATGTAGGATACTTGCATTTCGTGTTACTATGCCGGGCCGGCTGTTTGATAAAACTGTTGCAAGTTATGCTGTTTCTTATCACGGGTGTCATATTTATCTTTGTCCGGCTTCGCCAGAGGAAAGCTGTAAATCTGTGTCAGAGAGACGTTCTTTGTATCTTGCATAGAATTCAGGTAGCTCTTTGTCCTTCCAGTTTTTTCGTTCTGGTACTGACAATGTAACTGTTCACGCGCAAGTCTGTGGACTGTTTTGCGTGTTGTTTGTGATATTGCGTGGTCTCATTCAGGCAAAAGCTCTGAAATAAGTTCTTCGCAATTCGCTTACCTTTCGGTTTGACTGCCGTAATAATTAAAAAATGTGTCCTTATTTTGTTCCATTTTGCTAGAGCACGAAACGTGGCGCAAAGAAAGCCTGAACTCCGCGAATAAAACATGAAACGTGACAAGGAAACTTGAACTCGCGATAATCAAAAAAACTTCACCGCAACCGGATGTATCTGTCAATTTGACCTCGGTTACCGAGCTAAACCAAGCCAAATCACTGCATCATTATCGCTTTTGCCGGGTTCGGTGGATTATGCGGAGTGCGGAGTGCGGAGTGTGGAAAATGCGGAGTGTGGAAATTTTTTTCATTAATAATCTTTAAAGGGCATTGTCACGCTATTTGGCAAAACTAGAAGGTGATCTAGGTTTGTTATTGAAGACTATTTGAAGGTAATGAAACTGTTTCCTGTCGCCTGTCGCTACGGATGGCATGGATGGAAACGGATTGAAACTCGAAAAATTGGCTAATTTTTTCGAGTTTTGATGCTACTTGTTCCAAAAATCCTCAAGGAATTTATTATGGTTAGCCCTCTCTGATAAAATTCATTTGATATCTTAAGTCGTAGCTTTACAGAAGCATTTTGATTAAAACCCCAAAGTAGTGATTTTAGCAGAGAAGTGATATAAAATAGCAAACTCCTAGTGACACTGCTACTTTAATTCCTTTATATTCTCATCGAAAGGGTGTTTTATAATATCGTGACACATGCGTTTAAATTAACAAAAATCAACAGCATAGCATTATCCTTACATTTTCATGACTAAATAGAACAATATTTTTGGTAGCTTTAAAGAACACTAACGAATAGATAAATAAAAGATAGAAATCAATGCATCATTGTGAATTCACGATATTAACAATCAATCTATAGTCTTTAAAAACTGGATGATTCCTTACATTTTCATGGCTAAATCGAAAAATATTTTTTGGTAGCTTTAAAGAACATTAACGAATGGATAAATAACGGATAGAATTCAATGCGCTTAGCATTATTGTGAATTTACGATATTAACAATCGATCTATAGTCTTAAAAAACGGGATGCATCCTTACATTTTCATGGCTAAATCGAACCGGCAATAGTTTTTGTAGCTCTAAAGAACAGCAACGAAAGGTAAATGAAAGATTGAAATCAATGCGCTTAGCATTATTGTGAATTCAGGATACTAACAATCGATCTATAGTCTTTAAAAACGGGATGTATCCTTACATTTTCATGGCTACATCGAACAATAGTTTTTTGTAGCTCTAAAGAACAGTAACGAATAGGTAAATGAAAGATTGACATTTTTACGTTCAGCATTATTATGAATTAACAATCGATCCATTCCCTTCAAAAACGGGATGCATCTTTAAATTTTCATGGCTACATCGAAAAATATTTTTGGCAGCTAAAAGTTCAAATCAGTGCACGCAACATTATTGTCAATTAGCGATGTCAACGACGAGTCCGTGTTCTTTCAACATTTCCCTCTGGCCTTCATCAAGTGATAGATAGGTACTGATGTCGATTAGTACACGACCGTCAAAAACAGGGTTTTTTCGCCTAATATGTGCAGGGCTTGGGTGGTAATAGGTATTAGTAAAGTCCGTGCTGTACACTAACGCCCCCGTGTTGTCGTCCCTGCGTACCACACGCCGATCCACGTGCTTGACCACGATGTTGTGTGGTGGCTGACAAAATTTTTCTGCGAACATGTCACCGCATCCGTAGCACTTTTTAACATTTTTTGGCAAGGCCACGAGGTAATACGAATGCGGCGACAAACCTGAGTGCCATGTTCCTGCTGCTGCCGATGCGTTGGAACGACGAAAATGGCCGATAAGGGGTGCTGCTTGGGAAGGAACGTTTTGTAGGTGTGCTTGAAATGTTGAAGCGTATGGAAGAGGAAAACGTGCACCGTGTGTGCTTAAGGTTTCGAGCAAACGCCGATAAATTGCGTAATGTTCGGATGGCACAAGCTTTTAAGCATTTTTGCTTCTTTAGCAATGTTCCTCAACTGAGAATCTCCCTCTCCAAAAAATCGCTTGACAACAACAACTTTGCCACTAGGAATGTAATTTC
>JAHPZR010042577.1:12500-17500 GCA_019787425.1 Platygyra sinensis | reverse complement strand
ATTCCTGTGATACTATGAGAATGAGCCCGCGACCACTCGTTCGAAAATCATACTCCCGCTAATGAGACTACTGGCTCACCCAAACAGGAGCCGGCGATCACTACTCCCAAGTCACTAAATCCCTTTGCACCCGAGCTTGAAGCTTGTCCGTTTCCGAGATACGATCCGTATTGCACTGTGGACTACGAGCCAAACAAACACCATGAAGTCAAGACAAGTGACTCTCACTTCTCAGGTCCACCGTTGAAGATCTTCTAACTAGATTAGCAGACATTCTATCTCAACGACGATTGCAAGATACTCTTTCGCTTCCCGAACCGGGCCTCTCTTAAATCCCCCTTGGATTTCAAAAGACAAGATAGACGGTCGAATCTCGGCCCTTTTTTGACGTGGAAGACATAGCGAGAAACTATTAATTCTACTGGAAAAAGGATTATTTAGAACCTCACTATCAAGTTTCGCTTAATTTTTAACGTTAAAAGTCGTCGAACAGGAAGCAATCAGTTTCAACTTTGATTTCGCCTGCTTGATTTTTTCTATACGTACCAGCCAAGAAGAGATATACCACTTGACCTAGTCTCCCACTTTTTTTGTTGCGAATAGCCGACTTGACTGTGCAACCGCGGAGTGCACCTGGCCATATTACATTACCAAGAGACCATGATCTCATTTGCCCTTTGATGTTACCTTGACATGACTTAATCACACTATGTTTGCAGAAAATATGAATTTCATGGCAACAGTTATTTAAAACTGACAAATTTATTTCACATGTAAACATTTCAGATGTAAAGAATGGTGGGAGGTTCTTACTATAATTGAAGGCTTCGGTGGAAAAAGGGCGTTAGGTTTTTTACTCAAAAATGAAATTTATCAAAAACGCTCCAAATTTCGCATGCAGTTTTGTTTAGGTGCGTTAGACAATGTTCTGCATGTTTTTTCGCTGAAGTTTGTTTCGTTTTCGAGATATTACGTATGTAAAACAACCTGTATTTGTTGTCACGTCAGCACGTGACCGCAAAGATGGTAATTTCACTTAAAATCCAGCAAAATATTGATCTTTTGCAACGTGTAACCTTAAAAAATGTTGATGTCGGGTTAAAACCGTTAAAACTTTTATTTCACGTTAACGTGCGACCGCAAAGACGTTGATTTCGCTCAAATTACAGCCAAATGTTAATTTCACGCAATGCGCAAGCTAGACAATGTTGATATCAGGTCATTTACAGACACTTAAAATTTTGATTTCACATTATCACGCCACCGCAAGGACTTGTTAGGGTTAAGCGTTCCCAGTTAGCGTTGAAGGTTAGGGTTGCGGGGAGGCAGCGTGGCCGAGTGGTTAGGGCGCCGGACTTGAAATCCGGAGGTCGCGCGTTCAAGTCCCGCTCTGACCACTAAGCTGGAGTTGTTTCTCGGTGGACCCTAGTTCAACTCCTCGGTCATGCTTGTAAATAGCCAACTGATCTGCCTCCCGCCAGTTGGGATTTTTAAACCTGTTATGTTCATTTGAAATATTTCTTTCCTTCAGTTTGAGTGGTATGCCTGTGAACTAGCTAGGTGTAGCTAAGTGCATGGCCACTATAAACAAACATTTGACATTTTTTTGACATTTTGACATTTGGAACAAGGTTAGGCTTAGAGTTAACGCTTAGGGCTACCGCTTGAAACTAGGGTTACGGAACAAGGTTAGGCTTAGAGTTAACGCTTAGGGCTACCGCTTGAAACTAGGGTTACGGAACAAGGCTAGGCTTAGAGTTAACGCTTAGGGCTACCGCTTGAAACTAGGGTTACGGAACAAGGTTAGGCTTAGAGTTAACGTTTAGTGTTACCGCTTGAAACTAGGGTTAGCGTTGAAGGGTGAGGATTATTGCCTAGGGTTAGCGCTAGCGCTTCGTTTTTAGAGTTAGCGGATAAGGTTAGAGTTAAGGTCAGGACGCGTTAGGGTTAGCGCAGTGTTAGGCCAAGGAAAACAATCAAGATGTAACCTTAAAAAATGTAGGTTTCAGGTTTCTAAAACCGTTAAAATTGTGATTTCACGTTTTCACGCGACCGCAAAGACGTTAATTTCACTCAAATTACAGCCAAATGTTAACTTTACGCGATTTCACGTTAAGGCATGACGGCAAGAGTGTTGATTTCACTTCAAATCGAGCAAGCTGTTTATTTCACCCAGCACGTAAACTCGAAAACGGCGATTTCGGGCTTAAATAGGTTAAAATGTTGAATCCACTTTAAAGCGTCACAGCAAGGATCTCTATTTCATTTTAACTGCCTGCAACGTATAAGCTTAAAAATGTAAGGCTGACAGATTATCAGATTAACCCTTCTGTGCAACGTTCAGGTCTCCTTACATCTGCATGGCCCCTGATCCACTCATGCCGATTTGAAGTATGATCAACGCAACCTGGATCGCAGATCTATGTTTCAATCGATCGCTTCTTGTTGGCCATTATTATGTTGGAATAAAAAAGGAAAAAAAACACGCTCTGTAATTAGTTAAATATTATAGTGATTTAAGGAGTCTTGTCTTGTCTTGTCTTGGCTTGTCTTCCCGAACGTGATCGAGATGCATGCCGGGAAGGTTCTGTTACACCTCGTGCGCGGGTAAACATGGAGGATGATGGAAAAAAAAAATTTAAGTCTAAAAGCAGTTCTCATTTTCCAAACTTTGAAGCTAGCAACGCTTGGCAAATGGGCCACAACTCACCAAAGGGTTTTATTCTTGGGCAAGAACTGCTCTTGGACTTTGCTGCCTGGATCGACCTGACTTCGAACGCTGATAACTGACTTGCCGCTGATATCAGTTGCGTTGGAAGTTACAGAACACGTTTTGCTTCTTTAAAACGTGCTGGTGACTCACGGGTTTATCATGGCTTTATGATGCCTATCAACCACCAGGCAGGCTACAAGGTACTTAAAAACAATGCTTAAGATATTAGTCGAAAGAGCTGTACTGCATCATGCATCACTTCTCTTTGCTTTGACGCTCGATCGAAATTCACGTGTTGTCTCACGTCACAATAACCTGTATAAAAAAATCTCTCCTGATTCCCGCTGTATACGCATTTTTTTAAAATAGATATCTTCATTTTTGAAAATAGAAAAGGAACAGAGCGAAAAAAAAAAATTGAGCGACCTCGTATCGAACCGGTGTCACGGCAAAACAAATTCGAATCTGGCCCGTTCAGCGCCTCATCCGCTTGTGCTAACGTAGCGGTAGTAAGAGATTAAGGTATTATAGTGAGTTCATCGCTTAGCGAAACAAAAAGGTTTCTTTTGTTTTCCATTCAACAAAAGGTCCCCAGAGGATGCCCTTGAAAAATGTGTTTTTTTGCATACGTAATACTCAAAAAGGAAGCAAACTTCAGGGAAAAAAAACATGCAGAACATTGTTTGACACACGGAAACAAAACTGCATGCGAAATTTGGAGCGTTTTTGACAAAGTTCACTTTTCAGTAAAAAACCTAACGCCCTTTTTCCACCGAAGCCTTCAATTACAATATTGGTTTATTTATTATTTTTATTAGAAACGTTCAGAGCTGTCAAAGGTGACCACAGCAGCTAAATCACTGCCAGGAAAAGGAAGAGGCGGGTTATATTCTATACTATGTAAACAAGTACGATCTAAGTCAAGTGGGGGCGTCCATTTAGCTCAAACAGTTGTGAGAGGTAGGGTTATCAAATATGCTACTACCAGTAGTTTCCATGGGAAAGTGAACTGCTGCGAGTGAAGTTTATGTCCAAGATGTTTTTATGTCATTTAGGAAGCATTGTAGAGGGATAGTCAACATGAGCTACTAGATTATAGTATTTTGCCAAAGGCTTCGACACAATAGGCCCTTTGTATAAATGGTGTCTAAATTTGAATAACAATACTTGGTAAATCCTTAGCCTCACATTCATGTGAAATTTCCTTTGTCTTGAAACATGAACGTGAGGCTAAGGATGTACCAAGTATTGTTATTCAAATTTAGGCGCCATAAACTGTTCACTCATGCGAAAACCGAGTATTCACGGTTGATCGCGACTGCATCAGGTCACGATTAATTTATGACAATAAGATACTTTGTATCTGTTTTCAATTGATGTTCACTGAAATGCTCCTCCGTTAAACTCACGAAACTGCTTAATAGACGTTTAAATGCTCGTTGAAAATCGTTTTAAGTTAACTTACCGTTCGAACAACTTTTTAATACTGTTTGTGACATTCTGAAAGCTCATCCACAGTCACGCCGTTACTCCACGCTGTTTGGATGATGCTAAAGAATGCATCCAATCAGGGTGGAGCAATCAGGGTGGCACACGAAATCCTGGTCGCTTCGAAAGCTGCATTTCTCGAGAATTATGCACCTATCAATGTCAAGCCGGCGGAGGGGGGTGGGGGGTGGGGATGGGGGCGGGACATAGGGTGGGAATTTGGTTGCTCGCTTTGGCCCGCGGGGTAGGGCATTGAATTATCTTGGTGCCCCGGGGGTAGGGATATTTGAATTTTTTTCGTGCCCGTGACTACAAATCATTTCCCGGGGTGGGGAATTTTAGTTAAATTTGACCTCACATTTTTGCCCAGGGGTAGGGAATTTGACAGCAGTTTTTTTCGGAAAATGTCAAACCCCCGCCCTATGCCCCGCCTCCCCCCCCGCCGGCTTGACGTTGATAAGTGCATTATTTGGCGGTTAGCACTTGGATTTTTTATGGATCTTCGATTGAATGCCACCCAAAGTATCAACCTTTCAGTTTATCTTGTGTTCGATTTGGAAGCAGGGCGATTCAAAATTGCTGGGTAAAAATCTGCTTGACACTAGGGCAGTCAAAAATGAGCATTCCACCCTGAGTCCTTCACATAACGTGTAGCAAGAGTCAACGCAAAAACCACTAAATCCCTCAAATCCCCCATTTTGAGCTGCAAAAGTTTTTTAGCAAGTAAACAGTTTAAGTGGAAAGCATAATTTCAAATTCTTCGGGGGAAGCTTCAGAATTATTTTAGCCAAAATGTATG
>JAHPZR010042577.1:5000-7500 GCA_019787425.1 Platygyra sinensis | reverse complement strand
TGCCCGGGGCAATTACAAAAATTAAGAAAAAATGCCCTCTGTCTCAGCCAATCAGCATTCAGTAATTTTGCCCCGTATGTGATAAAGGGAGTAATCGCGCTAGTAATTTCCAATTACGAACACGATTATTCCCTTTATTAAATCCATTTTGAACTCACTGGTTATCCTTGCAATGTGATTGGCTCTCAGCGGTGCGATTTATTCACGAATAGCACTATCTTTTGCTCTAAATCGCATCTTTTTCTCAGCCAATGAGAATGGGACAGTAAAACAAAACAACCAATCAGATTTTAAGGCCTTTTAAACTAACCCATCTCGTTGCAGGAAAATGGAAGACAAAAAAAAGCCATTGTTTGGCAAATTTGGCTATTAAATTGTGTGATTTAAAAATGGATCTAATATAGTGGCAATTGAACTTCGGGTCGCGCAATTTTGGTCTGATATCATACTTATGATTTCAAATCGAACTCGCGCTTCGCGCTCGTTCGTTTTCAAATCACGCGTATGATTTCAGACCAAATTGCACTTTACTCAGTTTAATTACCATTATTAATTGTATGACACGAGGTCCAATTACTGATTATAACAAAATTAAAAATTAAAAATGTCTTCTAAGAACGTCTTGAGCGAAAACGTTTGTAGCGCTTGTCTTAAGTTTTGAAAACTGTAGAAAACATTGCAGAAGAAGTCATCAAAGCGCACATAATTGACGTGAAAATGACGTAGGTATCCAATTACAGGTATCCAATTACAAAAAGTTCAAATTGGACACCTGTAATTAGACACCCACGTGATCACACGCCTATTACGTGACAAATAGGCGCCCGGGGAACCAATCACGTTCGAGAATTTTGTTTTAGATACGATTATAAAGTATAATCGTTTGTCTCTCGCTGTGGTTACTTACGAGGCAAATCGCAACGTTTCGAGCACGCACTGCTAATCTTGTTACGAAGCCCAGGTGCTTCGCATTATGTTACATGTAAATAGATGTCGAAAACTCAGAACTTTTACTTTAATGAGCAATGTATTTTTCCCTATGGCGCATGCAAATTTAATAAATCAGTAATCGATAAGCATAAAGGCTAAAAGTAAGAGGACAACAGATTTCCTTTATTATTATACATTGAACTCTCTAACCCTTTTCTGATTGGCCGAAAGCGTACAGTGAATTTTCGAAATCAGTGCCCGTGACGCCATAACTGCAGATTATACAATAATCATGTCAAGGTCACGGGTAATCATGTCATGTATGACCGCAGTGCATGATTTCCAAGGGTAATCATGTCAACTTCGCGCGCCTCGTGTTGCTTGCCATCAGTGAAGAAGGAGAAACATGACTTCCAAGTTTTTGAGTTCAATGTATAATAAAACAATTATTAGATTCGGTTTTTGTGATATCCACAATAATCAAGGTCTCGGTAAGGGTTATCAGCCTCAGCCTTCGGCTTCGGCTGATAACCTCTACCTCGACCTTGATTATTCTGGATATCACAAAAACCTCATCCAATAATTGTTTAGAATTGCAGCACAGCTAGCTTACTTTAGTTGGTATGATTGCAAAAGTTGACAAGTATACAGAAGGTTTTATTTCCCTGGTTTTATTAAGCTCAAAATATATTAATATTGCTACTCTCATATGTTACAGCTGCAAGAAGTCCCGTAATAAATAAAGCAAAGCCTGCGATCGTAAGTGTTGAGACGGGATTCCAGTGTTGACATTTGATTATTCGTGTAAGGTCAATTAACCCGACTATTATGCTTCTATTCGTTTTGTTTTAGGCGAGAAAAACGGAAGAAGCTGTGCTTCTGAATCCGGGTGAAATACCCACTGGAAAACAAGATTCAAAAACAGTGAAACTAGGCAGCGACGAAGAAAACAACTGGCATCAAGTACAGAGTGATGTAGCAAAGTTGCGTCAAGCCCTCGATGAAGAAAAACGTGCCCGCAGTATCAGAAAACAGGAATTAAGGCAGAAGGAAACAGTTCTGGTAAGAACATTAGAGGGCAATTTACGTGAAGAGCAACAAGCGAAAACAAGAGCGCTGGAGAGATTAAATCACACGATGACTGTTCAATGCCATCTACAGAACGCGTTGCAAACTGAAATGCTGTCAAGTCAAGCTCGCCAACAAGAGCTTCAGAAGAAAGAGAATGATTATAGAGAACAACAGCGTCTATTGGAAGAAGAACGCCAACAGAAGACAGCTTTGGAAGAAAGGCTAAGAGAAAAGGAAAGGATTGTAGACCAACTACAAAACACGTTAGACGAAGAGCAGCAAGTGAGAACAAGGTTGGAAGAAAGACTGCAAACTGAAATGCTGTCAAGTCAAGCTCGTCAACAAGAGCTTCAGACAAAAGAGAATGCTAACAGAGAACAACAGCGTCTTTTAGAAGGAAAACGCCAGGAGAAGACAGCTTTGGAAGAAAGGCTAAGAAACTTGCAACTTCATATACAAGAAGAAAGAAACAGGTACTTGTCCAACGAAAGAGAGTTGC
>JAHPZR010042574.1:0-17500 GCA_019787425.1 Platygyra sinensis | reverse complement strand
AATCATGACTCGCTGGGTTATCAAGTTTCTCTTCCTTGCTGGATTGTTGTCCATTACCCTGGGTGCCAAACTCAGTTCCAACAGCAAGAAGAATGACTCTAAAGGCAAGCGTGTGACTATCATCAACACCAACAACAATCACCTCAACGGCAATAACAACAACAACGGCAATAACAACAACTACTACGGCAATAATAACAACAACAACAACGGCAATAATAACAACAACAACAACGGCAAGAACAGCAACAACAACGGCAATAACAACAACAACAACGGCGATAACAACAACAACAACAACGGCAATAATAACAACGGCAATAACAACAACAACAACGGCAATAATAACAACAACAACAATGGCAACAATAATAACAACAGCGACAATAACAGCAACAACAACGGCAATAATAACAACAACAACAACGGCAATAATAACAACAACAACGGCAATAATAACAACAACAACAACAACGGCAATAATAATAACAACAACAACGGCAATAATAATAACAACAACAACAACGGCAATAATAACAACAACAACAATAACGGCAATAACAACAACAAAAACAACAACGGCAATAATAACAACAACAACAACAACAACGGCAATAATAACAACAACAACAATAACGGCAATAATAACAACAACAACAACAATAACGGCAATAATAAAAACAACAACAATAACGGCAATAATAACAACAACCACAACAACTGGCTGATGAATCAAAAAAGCGGGTCTGTTCTTACGTTTCAGTGCGCAGGAGGTAATGACAGATGTCTAGTTCCTTTTCGTATAGTTCGTATAGTTCCTTTTCCCCATGGTGCTTTTCTCTTTATATGTGTGGCCCTTCCTACATGTGAAGGTTGCCTGGGAACGAGTCTGTGCCTATACCAGTAGAGAATTTTTGCGGATTACTAGTGCCCAGCTCTTTTCATAAGACTCGCCTATAGGAAGATCGTGGTAGTTGCATTCAACAGACCCGCCGAGTCTAATAACTTAGTAACGATGAGTACAAGTATATCAAAATTTTACGCAGGATTTCTGAGGGGTACGGAAATGGCCGTGTAGGTAACTTTTTCAGTCAATATTAAAATATTGCAGAATTTTAAATTTCGCGAAATCTATGTTTTTGGAAAAAATAGCGTTTCTCAACAAAACTTAGGACTATTTTGTGTCATGGCAGTAGAAAAAACGTTTTTAACTAACCGTTAAAAACGGCATTTTTTGTGAAAATTTGGCGTTGTATTGAAAGGATTAAGGTACCAACTCTCTTAAGAAACTACTCGACGGCCTCAGGAGTCCATTACTAGGAGCCTGCAACTCCCATAATAAGCCAATGCAACGGCGTTTTTACAGATCAGTTTATTTTTAGATATTTTTCTTGCGAAAAAGGCCAGTTCCAGTCTACTTGTGCACGCCTCGGCAAGGATAAACAATGCGGCCTTCCATGAACATGTCGACATTACATCGAAATGTCAGCATAAGTCCGTGCTTGTGATTGCAATTGGTCACTGAGGTTCCTGTGGAGATCTGAATTCGAGATGAAATCAAACTAAAAATAGATCGGTCTGTGAAAACGCCGTGACAGGAGTATGGAGTAGTTGCATGCTTCTGGTGATGGGCTCCTGACGACCTACATGCAGACTCCCTGTTGGGCGTCTAATAACACAGAGGGACATTAAAAGTAGGAACCTTTCTATGACGAGTTTTGGAAATCACGCTAACAGGATTATTTTGTAAAATGCTTTCGCTCAAGTATCGTTACACGAATCATGAGCGGTTTGCCTTTAAAAAAGTAGTCTTGGGGGGGGGGGGGGGTTCCAAGGCCCCTTCGCCCTCCCCCTAGCTCGTACGCCTAGCCTATTAGTAGAATTCCCGGTGGCTTTTTCACCCTAAGTGAAAACTTCTTCCAGGAAACTTTCCCCTGGAAAAAAAAATTGCTGTTGCTTCATTTTCATACTCATCTTTGATTTTGACTGTGTTTGAATTGTTTCCAGGACAGTCTGTCCATTTGATGCTGTCGGACCAAAGTGGAAAATGGAACATTCTGTACTCCTCGACCCAGGCTACCTGTAACCGGTATTGATAGCATTTGTTGCAACTCGTATCATTGAGCGGTGGCCTCGTAGCTTGTGTGACACTTAATTCTCACAGACCCTCCACCCAGGTGTATAAATGGGTACCGGTGAATGTAATGCTGGGGGTAACCCTGCGATGGACTAGCATCTCACCCAGGGGGGAGTAGAAATATTGCTAGTTCCCTAATGCTACTGAAACCGGGAATCCCTGGATGAGCTCCAGCCTGGTGGGCCACTTCGCTCGTATGCCGGCAGACTTTACTTACCTGTCTACCAATATATTTTAGTTTTAACTTCACTACGGGGCTTCGAGGAGCAAAACAAAGGAAATTAGTTATTTATCCTTCAACCTCGACTCGATTCGTTTTGTTCCCGAAACCACGTTACAAATTTGGATAAATCCAAAAAAGCCGATCTCCATTACAACGCAAATCAATACTTAAGGGGAAAAATGAAGCAGCAATCTGAGACCATCTGAATAATTACGAGGATAAGTGAATCAATGCCAGAGCGACCTGGGAAACGTACCAATGGACCTTAACAAGATCTCGATCTATTTGTTTGTTTTCAGTTTCTTCTTCGCGCGTTATATCCACTGAGGCCCCATTAGAGATGGGGAGCTTCATTAGACGGGAGGGGAAGGGAGGCTCTGAGTATCCCCCATCCTGTCAATTCTTGGCCTAAATATCGTTAATTCCAACTGCCAAAGTTAACAACTTTTCTGCTCAATACGGCGGGAAATCTGTTCTAAATATCCCATTCTCCATTAATTTTTCGCCCAGATATCCTGTATCCCGTCATTTTCTGTCCCATGGCTACCTGGCTACTGTATCTAAAATAGAAGCCTCTGAATCGCAGTTTTATAACGTCTTTGTTCTCTGCTCTTCTGCCGTTTCAGGTATTTCCACAAAATTGCACCTGCGAACATACGGTGATCGGATAAAGAACCAGTACAATTAGTAAAAACCGAACACAAGTAGTTTAGAAGCTATGTGGGTAGACTGAGTGTGTAGTAAAGGCAAACCAGAGGATGTCTGAATCTGTAGATACTGAGTATATAACCGCGACCTGAGTATAGAGCGGGCTCGTAGTTTCATTGCTAATTTTAGATACAAATGCTTAATCAGAGATTGATTCAACTCGTAAACTCAAAATGACTGGCCGGGTAGATCCTTACTTACATCCTTATCTATTGTAAGTTAGGGCAAAGTTAAAGTAACTTACAAGGCGAAATGTTATATAGTCAGTGAAAAGGAAAGCACTACAAATTAAAGCTGGTAGTTCTTGAATACAAAAGCCGGTTATTTTACGGCATAAAATCAGCAGGAGAAGTATTTTGATTCTGGGCCTGGCAATTAAACTAATTAAAAATAGTGAACTCAACAGATTGGTGGTTAAAGCGTAATATATTTTGTCGCGTGCCCTTATTATGGTATTCTTAGTTTTCACTGCATAAGAACTTACCTTATATTCCGAGAAGTACTTCCGAAATTTTCGTTAGGGGCGAGTGACCTGCTTCCTGAGACTCTCTATTTCAGACCAAAATACGCGATTTTCGATGTTGTTAACACATCAAAAACTTCTAGTATGCGGTTATTTCTGATCTTTAAAATTAGAACAAGTCTCTAATACGCAATACAGAAGAGGATTCCATTTGTGAAAACATTTGAGACACGCCTCAAAATTGCTACAATGTTAATGGACAAAAATAGCTTCCTGTATAAAAACACACCTATTCCAGGCTACCGCATACATGTTACCTACTGAAATAGAGATACGGGGGTACCTTCTGAGACTAATGCAATTTAGTCTCATATCACAAGGTTCTTTCGAATTCTCCTTTGTATCCTGTGTTTACACTGTGGTATGAGGTATTATGAACAACTAGACAACGAACTTGCAACAGGGAGTATCAGACTGATGCGGTTCTTGCTCTCAAGACTCAGACTTTCTTTATATGATCAGCCAACGTTTTTGCCTCTAGAAACTTAAACCATGTACTGCTAAATATGTTGCGTTGACAATAAAATCACCCGTTGAGTTCTAACACTCATGCCTGATCGATTCTGTTGCATGGTAAAGTTCCCAAAATAAAAAAACTTCAATAAACTTATTGACCCAAATCCTTTCATCGAGAAATAGCGCCCTGTTTAACGTACGCCTGACTTTGCTGACTTAAAAAAGTAGTTTAACTCAGTTCAATGTTCGTTAAGTTGAGAAGCAGCTCGAACAATATTTACAGCAAGAGGAACGAGGGAGTAAATTAGTACCGTCTCTTTTCAGTTTTGTTTTTTCGCGCCGAAAGCGCTTTCTTGGTAGCATCAGATAAAACACGAGGTCTCAAAAACCCCGCCGTTTCTCCAGCGGAAATTCTCGAACAAACAATATGGGCAATACTCGCCAAAAACGTTGACATGGACTATTGGTGAGTCTCTAAGGAAACTAAATTAACTCTCGATTTGAGGACGCAGGTCTGTCGTTTCAAGCCCACGCTATGAGCACTCTTTCATCAGTGTCAATTGTCGAAAAGTTACGTCAAAAAGATCTATAGACAATTGTAACCGACAGAAAACAGGCGCGGATCTAGTAAAAATGTTGACCGATTTACCACAAAACGAGCGCCAAAGGCGCAAGCTTCTAGAGGGGGGGGGGGGGGGGTCCGGAGGCATGCGCCCCAGGGAAATTTTTTTCAATTTTAACCACCTAAAGTGCCCTTTTCTGGCCTTTTGAGTCAGTCAGTCAATATATTTGCATGTTCCATTCTCCTTGGATGAAGCCTTGCAAATCTGCGCATTATTTCGTCAAAGTCAATGTCTATGTTGTAATGGATGTGCAGCAAGGCAAAAAAATCCTAACAGAGAAGCAGAATTGCACAAATAGGTCGGGGAAATCTAAATTTAGCCTAGACGCCTGCGGCGATGATGTGATGACATGACCGCCGTCAGGAGACTAGTTCCCAGCTGTAAATTTTTGCCGCCATAAAGTACAGTTGAACCCCGTTCTCTCGAAGTCGCAAGGGTAATGGAAAAAGTTCGAAATAGCGGGGTTTCGAAATTCGTAACAATGAATCAGCACAGTTTGAAGAAAGGCACTGATTGAATAATAATACAGTAATTATATGCCGACGCATAAAAATCAGCAGATGCTGTTGCATTGAAAAATCTTTGAAGGTTCTGTTGGTTTTGTTTTTTTCTAATACTTTTGTCGATCGTGGGTGACAACTGGCTTGTTTGCCCTCGAATGTCGGCTCCCTCAGCGGCAAACAAACTGTAGCGTGAGAGAGTCTCGATTGCTTGACGGACCTCACTCTTTGTTGGTCGCCTAGGAGTTTCTTCTTGTACTCTGCTTTTGACAAGTAGATGACTGAAAACATTTAAGGGTAAATCCAAGGGAATTAACCGAGTTCGAAATAGAGCGGTTCGACTGCATCCGTGACCCTTGTCTCTTTCAAAAAAATAAATAAATAAAAAATAAATGTCAAAAGTATTTCGAGATTCAACTTGGCAGTTGACTTTTATTGCAAATTTATACATATTAATTTTTTAATATTATGAAAATTCTGCCCCTGATTTCCGTGAAAACGGTGGAAAACGGTCTGGATCCGCGGCCTGTGTGGAAAACTTTTTTACCACGCTAAAACGCCACGTTCTATAGCAAGAACAAACACATAAGAGAGACAGAACAATTTTTTTCTCTTGACCGAACAGAAATATACATGTTCTAAAAAACTTTATCGCCAGACCCGTTAGGTTTTTCTGTTCAGTCACTAAACCACTGGGCTCGATTACCACTTAATGTGTGCGTTGCTAATAAAATGGCTCCATTGCGGATTGATCAATCATTATCCTCATGTCTTTTCTTCACCAGTTCAAATATTCACTAATCTTTCACACACGCATTCACTTGTAATGACAAAAAAGTGATTCTTTTAAAAAGCTAATTTGTAGACTCTACGCTCTCTGATTTGCTAGTGGAAGAATGGCACAAAAATATTTCATTTACCTTCAGAGGTTTTTACTATCCTTCCTGTGCCTCTTTTGTCCTTATAATCCCACAAGCCCTTCATCTTGCTTTGTCTAGGGTTTGACACATGAGCAGAGCAGATAGAATTTTCCCATTCGGGGAGGGATCAATTGCATGTGATATGGGCAACAAAAGGGCAACAAAGGTCAAAAAAGCGTCCTGGGGTTTGGTGGGTCCCTTCGCTTGTTAAGATTGTTTTTAAACAGCAACCAGACAATACATCCCAAACACAGCACTTGCCCCAATCATAGCTACTGGATATGACCAATCAAAAGTGTTCCATCCAGGTTAAACTGCCACTGCGCAGTAACTGCACCTCGGTGACCTACTAAAGTTTTGAGGCAAAGGAACCTGATAAAGCGAAAAAAGGCTTATGTCAGATTCAGTGTTACCAATTTGGAGTAGTAGAAGTAAGTAATTACAGAATTGCTGTAGGGACCACTCCAGACCACCTGTTCTTACATGGGTCAACAATCTTTTGAAGAACAAATTATAACACAGGTAAGAGCCATTTTGTGTAGATCAACGATGGTGTTTGAAAATAAGTGGCCATGTGTTCTACAGTTTAGCCACCAATTTACATAACTGGGTTTATTATTAAATTAATAATCACCACCTCTTGGGCTCATTTACAGTTAGTTAGTTATCACTACTGGGCAGATCCAGACTTTGAGCTAAGGAGGGGGAGGAACCGGCTTTAAATGTTTACGTGCCCCGCTGGCCTTTCTTCCTACAGTCACTTCTTCTTTTTTTCACCCAAAATAAGAGAGGGAGGGGGGCGCCCCCCGGGGCCCCACCCCTAGATCTGCCATTGGTTATTACAATTGGTATCCAGCAGTCACATCACAAACCATATTTCACTACAAGATAAAAATGAATATAACTTGACTGTGCACCTTCAGACACATCCCAGATCTTAATGCTTTCATCAAATGAGCCTGACACAACCAATGTTGTCTTCGCATTGAAGCAGCAACAGAAAGCGTAGTCGTGATGACCAAAAAGAGTTGTAACGCATGCTTTGTTGGAGAGATCCCAAATTCTCACACTAGTGTCATCTGATGCCGAAACAAGAAATCGACTTCTGAATTCCAAGCAACTTCTGAGACTTCCAGCTTGTGTCCTTTCAATGTCCCTTCCAATTTTCCCGCAAAGCTCCATATTTTGATCAGTTTGTCGGCTGACGATGAAGCTATGAATTGTCCATTAGGACTAAATTTAACACACGAGACTCCTTTACGATGAGCTTTAATGGAAATGTCCTCTCGACCATTAAATTTGGGCCTGTTTTTGGCCAATTCACAAGTGTCCTCCATGTTGCCAGTTTGCAGCCATATTGCCGACTGTCCTCTCCTCACCATAGAGGGTAAATATTTTGCCGCATGATCTGAGGCTGATTGAAAAAAGAAGGCAAAATGGCGGCCGTAGCGACCAAAGCTCAAATAAGATGTTTCAGTTAAAAAATCCTTTCCTAACGGCCTATCTAAAGTAAAATTCATTTGTCTGAAAACATAGCGTATCAGGTTGTAATCTGTGCAAGAAATTCCGTCGACAAAATGGTAAGACCTTCTTTTTGGTGGAAACGCATGTTTGTTGTATGGCAACCGACAACAAAATAATCTGAAATAATTGATTGAACCCTTACAGTCAATAATCCAAACCTGTACGCTTTCAAAAATCTCGCATTTATTAAATGGATCTATGGTTCATGATCTTGTTTTTGGCGGAATCTTACAGATGCTTTCAAGGAAGAAGCCGGCCGTAGGCCCCGGCTCTGGAAATACAGTCTCATCCGCCAAGGACTCGAAAAAGAAAAGGAAATTGCCGAAACTGGAAGATTTCTTACAGATGAGGGACTATACTGGAGCAAGCACTTTGTTAGAGGTAACGTCAGTTGTTATCCCTGTGTACAAGGAATGGTGTTTATATACTCCTGGGCCACGGGAAAGGTGGCTGGGGTTTTAATATTGAGGAGTTGTACAGTATGGGGCCCAGTTCTCGGCCACAAAAAACGTAAACTTGTATTTCTTACCTTGTAATAGCCGTAAGGCATAGATATTTTATACACAACTAGGTTCAGCATTCAGTTTATATATGTAATGCTATCGACCGCTCAACGCTGTTCTCTCCTGAGTAATAACGAAAATGAAGGCTTCGTTCTTAGGCCCAGTTATCGGCCAGCTGGCCCAGTTCTCGGCCACAAAAGAATGCGCCCGATTCATCAGAATAAACAACGTTTTATTACCATTTTTGTTGTTAAATCACTTAAGGCTTGTGTTTTGATATTTCGATCACAAATTACCCTTAAAGAGCTTTGTTTCATATTAGAAAAGGAAGTTTTTTGCACACCTAGTTTTTGTCTTCAAGTGCAGTCAAGCGAGACGAGGTGTTGACGGCGAGCAGAGTGGCCGAGAATAGGCAAACACGCAAAAGAACTAAGGAAATATTGCGGAGTGAATTTAGGTCAAATAATACAACAGGCCAGCAAAAGTTTAATTCAACAGATAGCTCTATCACTCTACGTTCTTTATGCCAAGAATTGGCTCATTTGAGCCTTCTATACTGATGAAATATAAACTTGAATTAAACTATGTAATTCGAGTAGCCGTAAACAAACACGTTTTCGGGGAAAGCAAATTCACCTACCCTCGCGTCACCTCGACGTGCTCATAGTATATAGTAGCTGTAAACTCAAAACTCGGCAGGACGAAAGACAAAGAATCAAGCTACCTTTGGAAGCAATTGCTTTTTATTCAGATTCATTTGTGGCGCGAAAAATAAACGTTGAACAAAAAGTGGCCGAGAACTGGGACTGGCCGAGAACTGGGCCCCATACTGTACTCTAATAATTTTACTAGAAAATAACTCAAAGAAAATATGTGCACTGATTGGCTGAAAATTCTGTTTCTATTAGACAGTTAGATTATGAGTTTGAGAGTTCTACTGAGCAAATGATCTAATTGTTTTATCTACTAATCGTTCAAAACTTGATCTAAATCCTCCTCACAGACACTTCAAAAATGCTAAGAAGCAGCCATCATTTTGCTAAGAAGGGCACACTGCTACGCTACTCACTTAATTAATCTATCACAGAGTAGATAGTGAGTGGCGTAGCCAATCAGAGAACGAAATTCTTGATAGAATGCTGGTAGATACATACTAAAACTCGATAGAAACATGGTACTGTACATGTTTCTGTTTCTTAAGTGTAGGTGTAACAAAATCTGTGCTTCATTTTAGTAAACAGCAAGTGGGGTTTGCATACATGTTAAGTAGTGGTCTGATACGATAAGTGATGGTTTACATTCTGGACTAGCCTGCAATGTAGGCATATTTTGGCGAGCGAGGCTGCGAGTCAACCTCGTTCCCAGGGTCTCTCATCTTACCGCCCCCTGAGGCGAGCGAGGAGAGACCCTGGCTCGCCTCAGGGGGTGGTAAGATGAGAGACCCTGGGAACGAGGTTGGCTGCGAGTTTGATCAAGCGAGCGCCATCTTGAATTCCAACTCGGGAGAGGCTTGGAGAGAGACAAAAATGCTTCCCAGGGAGTGGGAGTTAGGCTGAATGGAGAAGTAACGGGGGAGGGGGCTCAGGGGAAGGAAAAAAACTAATTCTGGACTTCAGCTTGAGCATTTTGGGTTTGAGCCCAGGCTAGTTCATTACATATTTGTGTTCTTTGACAAGACAATTAATTTTACTCTTCCAATTTACTTCTCTCCAGATTTGCAAATATGTAGCAGAATATTTTTTTTTTTATCCATGATCGGGAGAGAGTTATATTGTGATGGACTAGTCACCTATTCAGGCAGAGTTGGAGGAAATTAAAATATTCTGTAGAGCTCTAAGTACTAGTGTTTGTGTGTGACCTCTCTGCCTTTTACATGTATATACATGTACCCTGTGTTTGAACAAATGAAGTGAACTTCTTTTTTCAGTTTAATCGGAATTCTGGAAAGGCAAGCGAGGAGACAAATCTTTGGATTGCTTACACAGCATTTCACTTGGGAGATTACAAGAAAAGCATGGAGGTAAATTTTCATGAAGTGTGGTTAGTCTACTCACACACAGAGCCAAAGAACGGTTTCCCATTATGTATACAGTGCTATAGACTGAAGTATACTGTATTGATTTTTACTTATTGAATTGAACACCATATTTGAAGGGGTGAGTGGAATAAAGCCCCAAGTGACTTTTGGATAATTTGGAGGCAGCCAGGATTAAAATACCTACAAGCACTTGTTACAGTTTACTCTTGTCTTCAATATTGTCTAAAAAGAACTAGTAATAACTACTGGCTCTTTTGAAACAATAACTAACACCAGAGTAAACTGTGAAAATTTGCTGGTAGGAATTTCAAACCTAAGCATCAAAAATTTCCAAAAGTCACTTAGGGCTTTATTCCACTCACCCCTTCATTTGCCCCTACAGTATTTGGAATGATTAGTTGAGATCTAGAGCACTGCGTATTCAAAGCCTGTGCCACAGTACAAGCCTTCTAATCTTGACTCCAATCAAGATCAGATAATTATTTTATCGTGTTGTCAAAGTGACAGTGCTTTTTTGAGTGATTAAAGTAGAGTGTCATCATATTGCCAAAAGTAACTTAAACTATGCTTTCAGTCCATTGTTAAATTAATAAATGTAGATTCTTTTTTAAATACATTCTGCTATTGTCAAGTTGGAAGACGAGAAATGATCTTAGAATTGTGCACAGTGATAAGATTCTTGTTTTTCCATTAAGTAATTTTTTTTGCCTGTCATCAACTTGTCAAATTGTTGTTACATACTGTATATTATTTTGTTAGGAATACTTGGCACTGACAAAAAGTGAAGCCTGCCATCCAGATGTCTGGGTTAATTTGGCTTGCTGTTATTTCTTCCTTGGAATGTACAAGGAGGGTGATGAGATGGCTTTGAAAGGTAAGACTCTAAGCTGCATGTAACAGGTATAAACAGGTAATTCCAGAAAAAAAGGTAATTCCAGCTTGCCCTTTGGGCAAGTAGCTCTCAAATTTTGTTTTCCTTGGGTATGCCTTGGTTTGCTCTTTATTTGATTTCGCTAGAGGAGGACTTCCTTGAACCCTTGCCATCGGACAAGTGAGATTAATGAGGAGTTACTTGCCAAGCAGGGCCGGGTTGTTCGAAAGCCGGTTAACGTTAACCCAGGGTTAAATGTTAACTGAAGCATTACGTTTTCTTATTTCGAAATGTTTTTCACCTCTAATGTTTGGTGTAGGTTGAGATTACTGCAGCTCAAAACTGAAGGGCAAGCAATATAAACAGAACACCTCACCAAAAATTTCCAAACTGAAATCAAAATTCTTGCTAACCCTGGGTTAGCTTAATCGGGCTTTGAACAACCTGGCCCAGAAAAATATACTTGTCCCAGACAGCACTTTTGTGAGTCCTGTCTATATATAATTTTGATATACACGTAGTTCGTGTTTTACGTTGTGATGTGTCAAGACATACATGTACATGTTTATAATAATAATAATATTGTGTTGTTCCAGATTTATACTTTTGGTCAAAAAATTGGGATTTTGAAACCCCCCTCCACCTTGGAATTTCCATTGACCTTTCATGGGGTGGGCAATTGGATATTTTCTGGAACTACACATTACAGGACAACTCGGATTAATATTAATCGGATTAATATTAATCCTAATGATTATTATAATCCAGTAATAGATTATTATAATCCAGTAATAGATTATTATAATCTATTACTGAGGTTTGAGCCGTGCCTTAATCAATTAGGATTAATATTAATCAGATTAATATTAATCCTAATATTAGATCCAGTAATAGATTATTATAATCCATAACTGAGCTTTAAGCCGTACCTTAAACGATTAGGATTAATATTAATCTGATAAATATAATCCCTCATAGCTCAAATTTGTACAAGTCTCTCAATAAAGAAAATATTCTATTCTAACCACGACGAATTTGCTACTTGTGCTAGTAGTTTGTGAACAAAATTCTTAATTTACGTTCCTAGATAATATTTTCATCCACAAAAGGCGCCAAGAGACGGCAGAAATTCATGTTCATAGTCGCCATAGTGATATGCCGGCTCCGAACCTCGAAACAGTTAGTGTCTTTGGGATTGTCGTGATTCCGAGTACGCAGCTGGTAGTTAATCCCTTTCTTAAGGTCCCCTTTCCTGGAAAAACACATTCCGACCGCACGGATTCGCTGGCCTAGAGGCGCTTGTTCCTTTTCATTTACTTCTAGGCTCAACATCGCTACCAGCTCTAACATATGCAAGTGATCGTGTGACTGATGTGATCAGTGTTATGTCCCGTCAATCCCTTGTTCAGCATGCAATGTCTGCAGTTTGTCTGTCATAGCTCTGATCTGGATTATAATAGAGATTAATATTAATCCGGATGATTATTATTAATAATAATCTAATCCTTCCAATTTTTTGCCGTGCCTTAATCTATTACTAGATTATAATAATCTATTACTGAATTATAATAATCTATTATTGGATTATAATAATCTATTACCTGATTATAATAATCATATTATAATCTATTATTATTATAATCCACGGATTAATATTAATCCGAGTTGTCCTGACATTAGCAAGTAATAATTACAGGGGAATCCTTATTTCTTAAACCCTCCTTTTTTCCAAACCTTCCAATTATTTGAACCAAAACTCGTCTCCCTTTATAAAAACCAATTTTCATTTCCCCTAGAGGTTCAAGAAATCAGGATTCCATTGTGTATATTAATTTAATATCTAATAAAGCTGTTGGTGTGAACTTGTTTTGATCAGGTCCAAAGAGCAGACTTCAAAACAGACTGCTGTTTCACCTTTCTCATAAGGTATATTAGACCTGGAAGATTTAACTTCTAAGAACACGATTGAAGATATTGTTAGTGTCTTATTATGATTGTCAGAGATGGCAACCTAAGAAAATCAAAATTTCCAGGGAGATCTCCAATTTTGCCTTCTTTTGTTGCCCCTCGGGAGGTACGGTGGCCTGACATCGTGCTCATGGTTAATGCGCTCGACTCTGGAGCGGCCCTGGTTCGAGCCCAGGCGGGGGACATTGTGTGGTGTTCTTGGACAAGACACTTTTCTCTCACAGTGTCTCTCTTCACCCAGGTGTATAAATGGGTACTGGCGAATTGTTGGCCAGGGGAAACCTGACAAAATTGTGGGGGAGTGACCTGCGATGGACTAGCTTCCCATCTAGGGGAAGTAGAAATACTTCCAGCCACTTCATACTACAGAAACTGGGATAAGCTCCGGCAGCTATGGGCTCTTAAAGGCTTCATCCCCCCCCCCCCCTGTTGCTCCTCCCCTGGCCCTCCCTCATTTCCACCCCTTTGCCCCCCCCCCCCCCCCAAAAAAAAAAAAAAAAAAAAAAAACGTTAAAAGTAGGGCTCTGCCTATTCAGACACAAAAAGAGGTCATATATTCTACAATTTTCTCCTGTACTTAAAGAGATTTATGTGTGAAGCTTTATTAGAATTTCCAGAGGAGTGGTGGGGTCTTAGAAAAAAATCCCTTCCATGGGGGAGGTATAGATATTTTCTGGAACTACAAAATGTAGTTTGAGTATCCAGGACATTTGGTGATCCGTTTGGGAGACTAGGAGATTCAGTCTGTATCCCTAATATTCCAGGAGAGAACTACATACATGTATGGCATAGATGCATAATTTGTGTGATCACTAATCAACAGCTTTAGATTGTTTCTCCTACATGAATTATTTGCTGAAATTATAATCATAATCCCCACATTGGTATTCCATGTCATCCACAGTTTAACGATGAGAAGAGGCTTATGACCCATCATCAAGCACTGCAGGATATTATTGAGGACCAGGTACCTGTATTAGATTTAAAAAAAAAAAATAAAGTTATTTTCACTGTTGCAAAAAAATTCCACAAAAGTCATGTAGTTGACTGTTCACAGAGTCTTTAAATTGAGCTTGGTGAGATTGCAAGAAAAAAAATTTGAGCTTGGGATGTGAATGAGGCAAAACACAATGGAGTAGGGCTGTGGAAAGACTTGCAGAGTCTCAGCAAAATACCTCAGACATTTATGGACAGACTACAACTGCTGTAGTCTTGGCAGATCAAAACATTTTTATTAATTTTCACTTTTTTATCTGGATAGCTGAGCTTGGCATCTATTCACTACCTGAGAAGTCATTACCAAGAGGCTATTGACATCTACAAGAGAATTCTTCTTGACAACAGGTACAGTGTACAATCATGTAGTATTTATTTAGTACCAAAAGTGCATGAGGTATAAAGTGTATGTGGATTAAAAAAATAAAAAAAAGATATAAATGATAACTAGTATATTACATACGTTTACATTGTGACCAATATCAACATGCAAATTTCGAGAATTTTTTATTTATCTTACAGAGACCAAAGAAGCCAACCTTATTCACACAAGCAGACTCCATCTGTGCAAAACATTTACCTTATCACCTTGAGATTACATGAATATCACCTTGTTGATGAATTCGTGAAAAAAACTACTAGTATTAACAATTACAATGTTTTAACTTATATCACATCAAAGTCCACTGTCATTTACTGTTTTGTTGTCCCGTTTTCATCAGGGATTACCTGGCTTTAAATGTGTATGTTGCACTGTGCTACTACAAGCTGGACTATTATGATGTCTCCCAGGCAAGTATTTTAAAATTTAATTTTTTTTTTTTTCTGAGGTAAATCTTATAACAATAAATATAATGCAAGGTGGTGCAGGTAATATTGGAGTGTAATTATAGTATAAAGTGGTGTGTACACATACAATTGTAGTGACAGCAAGATGCATGGTGAATTTTATTTTTCATTGACAAGAATTAATTTTTACCTACAATCTTATATTTACTCTTATTACATGTACATCTAATACATGTTTATGTAATGGTGTTATGAAATTTTGTAATATAATTATGTAAAAGTTCCATTTGATATTTCATGCAGGAAGTCTTAGCAGTTTATCTTCAACATTATCCAGACAGGTAACTGTTTGTTTTTTCACCTGAAACTAAGAACATGTTTAAGAAAATCAAGTGTCTGATTAAATTTGTTAAGAGGTGCCATAACTAACAGAATTTTTTGTTGGTTTATGCTATGAACTGAGATTAAAAAAAAATGATTAAAAATGCCTTCTGATTTCCTTGTTCCAATATTTTTTTAGTTACACTCAGCTATTTTAATTTGGAACTATTTGTTTTTGTAGTGCAATTGCCGTAAATTTGAAAGCTTGTAACCACTTTAGACTGTATAATGGGAAAGCAGCTGAGGTGAGATTTGGTCTGTCTGTCTGTCTGTCTGTCTGTGTGGGTGTCTGTCTGTCTGTCTGTCTCTGTCTGACCCTGTGTCTTGATATTATATTAGTTAGTTCTAAGCACTTTTGCCTTCGTTTTTCTCAGGGAGAGCTGAAGACTTTGCAGGAGACTGCAAGTCCTTCTTTCAGTTTTGCCAATGATCTCATCAAACACAATCTGGTGAGTAAAATTGACATCTTTTTTCTGTCCTGGGAAAATTAATGCCTTTGACTATTAGACAGTCACAATGTACATGCACAGTATGATCAAAGTACATTAAGGTCCATGAAGAGTGACCTAATGGTCCAAAGATAATGATCCTTAGCTGTAAATACAGGCATGCATGATAACCAATCCGTCCATCCCTCTGACATTTGTAATGGCCAACCATATGTACAGTAATTGCTTTTAATTTGCTCATTAATAAACAATTATTGGATGAGGTTGAGCATGATATCATGAATTATCAAAACCAAGGTCTGTGTTATCTGCCTCAGCCTTCGGCTTTGGCAGATAACTCAAACATGAGGTTTTGATAATTCATGATATCATGCAAAAACCGAATTCAATAATTGTTTTATAATTATACATTTTTCACATAATTCATCCTCAGAAATAGAAGCGAAGCATTCAGCCATTTTGTTTCTGAGGAGAACACTCCAAGGGGCTTAGTAACCAGGCAGACGTTGAACTTGACATGATAAATGCAATATCTGCAGCAGATATTGCATTTATCATGTCAAGTTCACAAGCTATTGTGAATTGATTGAATGCTCTCGACCAATCAGATTTTTCATAGTGAGTCTGATGTATAATAAAAAGCTATACATGTATGCATTATGCATGTACATGTATGATTGATCATTAAAGAATTATCTTGGATGATGCAATGTGTCTCATTATTTTAACTACCCGGTAGTGACTGGTTGAATAATGATATAATGTGTACTGTTTTCTGTTTCGTAAGGTGGTTTTTAGAGGAGGTGAGGGAGCCTTGCAGGTTTTACCACCTCTGGTTGATGTTATTCCAGAAGCCCGCCTAAATTTGGTAAGTACTTATAAATAATAATAACCACCAAGTGCATTGTCTGATAACAAGTTTTTTTCAATGCATTTTAAAATTGGTAAGTTAGAATTTTAAAACACGTAAACTGATTTAATAAATTAAATTCATTAAAACCTGTTTTTGTTTCAATCTGCAGGTCATTTATTACCTGAGACAAGGTATGGAATCCAATATAATTTTTATATTTATAGTGTCTGGTGTATCAATTAATATGATTATGATTCATATTGGTAAGAACAATGGACCTTTTTACCATTGTTGCGCACTATCAAAAATTTTTTGTAACTTTCGTATAAACACAAAAAAAACACCTCACCCTGCAGATCAATGACAAAATGCAAAGTTTCATAAAAATTTGTGTCACTAAACTCCTGAAATTTATGACCCCAAACTTGCCAAAGAAATTTGCATAGGCCCCTATCATACATTTTCTTTTTAAAAATTGGCAAGTTTGGGGGTCCCAAATTTTTACAAGTTTACTACAGATTCTCTAGTAATTTCACCTATTTATTCAACTTGGCATGATTAATCCAGCAGAAGGGCTTTTTTGCTTGAATAAAAAAAATGTTCAGGCATGAGCTCAGTAAAAAGGTCTATTAACTTCTACTTTATGCATAAAGTGTCAAATGTTGCTACCTTGTATTTAAGTGTCACCCCTAAGATGCTCATGAACAAAGTCAAATAAGTTATATCGGGGATTTCAAATTAATTAGTATTATGATTAACATTTTTGTACATCCAGGCATTAGTTTTATGAAAGAGCACTAAAAGCTGTTCACTCACAGAAGGATTGTTAGGACTATCTTCTCATTTTGATAGGAAGTTTTAGAAGACAGAATTTACAGAGCGCTCATGTTGTTTCTGAACCATGACTTGTTCACACACACTTCTTGTTTCATTAGATGATGTTGTGGAAGCTTACAATCTTATCAAAGATCTAGAACCTACAACTCCTCAGGTAAACCAACAATCATCATTTGTGATCAAGCTTCAACGTTTCTTTTC
>JAHPZR010042573.1:25000-26886 GCA_019787425.1 Platygyra sinensis | reverse complement strand
AGGGGCACCCAACGACAATTTTCGGAAAAATATCTGTTCGGAAGACGATTTGAGATCTAGAATTTTCGGAACATTTGTTGTAAAATTACTTACTTGCCTGCCTCTCCTAGGATTTTCGAACATCTAAAAATTGGTAAAATTGCCCATTTTCAACGGATTTTTACCCTAAAAAGGTCACCTAGAATTTTCGGGAGCCTTTTTTCTGGCTGAAATTTTCGAACAGGTAAGGTTTGATTCCTATAATTTTCGGATCACTGGACTTTCAGCTAGGAAATCCGAACAGATGAAAAATTTATAGGGGATAAAAATATTCCCACATTCACCGTTCAAATACTAAAACACGTTTAACAATGCTATGTTTAAGTGGTTTTGAACTATATTCTCGTTGGGTGCCCCTGAACAGCGACAGCACAATTTTCAATTCAATGACACAAAAAAAACTCCCATGCAGAAACTGATTTTGAACCAGCAACCAAAGTGCAAGGAACTGAGCTAAGCAAAAAGGATCGATAACTTCTTCTGACTTCTTTTCCAACTGAGGAAGTCAAATTAAACGGAGTTGTGATCTTCCTTTGATCATGCTCATGTCACGTTTTTTCACCTTCGGTTAATTTGGACGAATGTAAGCTTTTTCTCATCAGTGTGAGGAGAAAATCTCTAATTTCATTGCCACTCAGTGTCAAAGTCCATCGTGCATCGGCTTGGTCTGAAGTGACCCTGCATTCTGTAATTGCTCCTCTTGTTGACCGCTCGGATTTGTATTTCTGTGGTGTGCATGTGCCATTTCATTCCTAAGGAGTTGTGAAAATACATCCGCCACTTCGATTTACTGATCCATCCAGAAATATCAACTCTCGTTAATGTACCCGTAAAAGGCACTTCTATCGACAAAGCGTATTTATGGACCACCTTATCAATGGTATCATGCATCAGCATATAGCGATATGCGGACGAGGTCAACGGAAACACTCCCGCGCGCTGCTTTCGGCAACCGTACTCTGTAAAGTGCAGAAGCGGACGGCGGATGCGGACGACGGATGCGGACGGCACAAAATGTTTGCCAAAAGTAAACCTTCGCCACTGCATATCTCCTTTCCGGCGAGCAATTCAAGATTCAAACAAGCTTTGGTCAATTTTCGCTTAAACTCTTTCTTCGTAATCACTTTAGTACAGAGTAAACAAATTTGCTCTTTCGATCGACGCAGGAGAAACGAACAAATGTTCGATTATTTTGGTCGAATCGGAGTGGAAACCGGTTCTTTCCGCCATTCAATTCAAGGAATTCCAAATGCAATCTGAAACACCAGTTGCAAGTCACGCCACTCCTCATTTTTGGCGCGAAACGCAAATGAAAACCCTTCAAGCGAGACAAGTCGACCTCTCGCGACTTCGTCGCTGGCTCGGCCCGCTTCACGGCCTAACATATTCTTTCCCTGAAATTCATGAGGTCCACTTGTGGCAAGTCATTAAAAAGAAAAAAACCGGGATTGCTGGCTAGTGCGACCCCAGGTTTTTCGCTTTGGCAAAAACTTTGCGAATTATATGGTGATCACAGCGGCAACTGTCAACCCTTGTCAGCGTAACATGAAAAAACGATACGTGCGAGAAGTTCAATTCTAGTTCGCGGTCTTTCATCATGGCCAGAGTTGGCTTTTTTTAGCCCAATGCTCACACATGAATTCCCATGACCCAGGCCTTAGAGTCCTGACGCAAGAATTCTTTGGCAACGTCGATTTCTTCCTCTGATCATGGCCGCTGTTAAAACCGTCAAACATTTGTCTGCCCATCATTCATTCAACAAGAAAAGACAACAAACTGCTGTAGTTTAAGCTAAACGAGCAGAAGAAGAATCACGGCAACTATGAGCACTCCTTCAACGGAACGCA
>JAHPZR010042573.1:10000-17500 GCA_019787425.1 Platygyra sinensis | reverse complement strand
CAAAAACAACAACGGCAATAATAACAACAACAACAACAACAACGGCAATAATAACAACAACAACAATAACGGCAATAATAACAACAACAACAACAATAACGGCAATAATAAAAACAACAACAATAACGGCAATAATAACAACAACCACAACAACTGGCTGATGAATCAAAAAAGCGGGTCTGTTCTTACGTTTCAGTGCGCAGGAGGTAATGACAGATGTCTAGTTCCTTTTCGTATAGTTCGTATAGTTCCTTTTCCCCATGGTGCTTTTCTCTTTATATGTGTGGCCCTTCCTACATGTGAAGGTTGCCTGGGAACGAGTCTGTGCCTATACCAGTAGAGAATTTTTGCGGATTACTAGTGCCCAGCTCTTTTCATAAGACTCGCCTATAGGAAGATCGTGGTAGTTGCATTCAACAGACCCGCCGAGTCTAATAACTTAGTAACGATGAGTACAAGTATATCAAAATTTTACGCAGGATTTCTGAGGGGTACGGAAATGGCCGTGTAGGTAACTTTTTCAGTCAATATTAAAATATTGCAGAATTTTAAATTTCGCGAAATCTATGTTTTTGGAAAAAATAGCGTTTCTCAACAAAACTTAGGACTATTTTGTGTCATGGCAGTAGAAAAACGTTTTTAACTAACCGTTAAAAACGGCATTTTTTGTGAAAATTTGGCGTTGTATTGAAAGGATTAAGGTACCAACTCTCTTAAGAAACTACTCGACGGCCTCAGGAGTCCATTACTAGGAGCCTGCAACTCCCATAATAAGCCAATGCAACGGCGTTTTTACAGATCAGTTTATTTTTAGATATTTTTCTTGCGAAAAAGGCCAGTTCCAGTCTACTTGTGCACGCCTCGGCAAGGATAAACAATGCGGCCTTCCATGAACATGTCGACATTACATCGAAATGTCAGCATAAGTCCGTGCTTGTGATTGCAATTGGTCACTGAGGTTCCTGTGGAGATCTGAATTCGAGATGAAATCAAACTAAAAATAGATCGGTCTGTGAAAACGCCGTGACAGGAGTATGGAGTAGTTGCATGCTTCTGGTGATGGGCTCCTGACGACCTACATGCAGACTCCCTGTTGGGCGTCTAATAACACAGAGGGACATTAAAAGTAGGAACCTTTCTATGACGAGTTTTGGAAATCACGCTAACAGGATTATTTTGTAAAATGCTTTCGCTCAAGTATCGTTACACGAATCATGAGCGGTTTGCCTTTAAAAAAGTAGTCTTGGGGGGGGGGGGGGGTTCCAAGGCCCCTTCGCCCTCCCCCTAGCTCGTACGCCTAGCCTATTAGTAGAATTCCCGGTGGCTTTTTCACCCTAAGTGAAAACTTCTTCCAGGAAACTTTCCCCTGGAAAAAAAAATTGCTGTTGCTTCATTTTCATACTCATCTTTGATTTTGACTGTGTTTGAATTGTTTCCAGGACAGTCTGTCCATTTGATGCTGTCGGACCAAAGTGGAAAATGGAACATTCTGTACTCCTCGACCCAGGCTACCTGTAACCGGTATTGATAGCATTTGTTGCAACTCGTATCATTGAGCGGTGGCCTCGTAGCTTGTGTGACACTTAATTCTCACAGACCCTCCACCCAGGTGTATAAATGGGTACCGGTGAATGTAATGCTGGGGGTAACCCTGCGATGGACTAGCATCTCACCCAGGGGGGAGTAGAAATATTGCTAGTTCCCTAATGCTACTGAAACCGGGAATCCCTGGATGAGCTCCAGCCTGGTGGGCCACTTCGCTCGTATGCCGGCAGACTTTACTTACCTGTCTACCAATATATTTTAGTTTTAACTTCACTACGGGGCTTCGAGGAGCAAAACAAAGGAAATTAGTTATTTATCCTTCAACCTCGACTCGATTCGTTTTGTTCCCGAAACCACGTTACAAATTTGGATAAATCCAAAAAAGCCGATCTCCATTACAACGCAAATCAATACTTAAGGGGAAAAATGAAGCAGCAATCTGAGACCATCTGAATAATTACGAGGATAAGTGAATCAATGCCAGAGCGACCTGGGAAACGTACCAATGGACCTTAACAAGATCTCGATCTATTTGTTTGTTTTCAGTTTCTTCTTCGCGCGTTATATCCACTGAGGCCCCATTAGAGATGGGGAGCTTCATTAGACGGGAGGGGAAGGGAGGCTCTGAGTATCCCCCATCCTGTCAATTCTTGGCCTAAATATCGTTAATTCCAACTGCCAAAGTTAGCAACTTTTCTGCTCAATACGGCGGGAAATCTGTTCTAAATATCCCATTCTCCATTAATTTTTCGCCCAGATATCCTGTATCCCGTCATTTTCTGTCCCATGGCTACCTGGCTACTGTATCTAAATAGAAGCCTCTGAATCGCAGTTTTATAACGTCTTTGTTCTCTGCTCTTCTGCCGTTTCAGGTATTTCCAAAATTGCCACCTGCGAACATACCGGTGATCGGATAAAGAACCAGTACAATTAGTAAAAACCGAACACAAGTAGTTTAGAAGCTATGTGGGTAGACTTGAGTGTGTAGTAAAGGCAAACCAGAGGATGTCTGAATCTTAGATTACTGAGTATATAACCGCGACTGAGTATAGAGTGGGCTCGTAGTTTCATGTGCTAATTTTAGATACAAATGCTTAATCAGAGATTGATTCAACTCGTAAACTCAAATGACTGGCCGGGTAGATCCTTACTTACATCCTTATCTATTGTAAGTTAGGGCAAAGTTAAAGTAACTTAAAGCGAAATGTTATATAGCCAGTGAAAAGGAAAGCACTACAAATTAAAGCTGGTAGTTTCTTGAATACAAAAGCCGGTTATTTTACGGCATATAATCAGCAGGAGAAGTATTTTGATTCTGGGCCCGGCAATTAAACTATTAAAAATAGTGAACTCAACAGATTGGTGGTAAAGCGTAATATATTTTGTCGCGTGCCCTTATTATGGTATTCTTAGTTTTTCACTGCATAAGAACTTACCTTATATTCCGAGAAGTACTTCCGAAATTTTCGTTAGGGGCGAGTGACCTGCTTCCTGAGACTCTCTATTTCAGACCAAAATACGCGATTTTCGATGTTTGTTAACACATCAAAAACTTCTAGTATGCGGTTATTTCTGATCTTTAAAATTAGAACAAGTCTCTAATACGCAATACAGAAGAGGATTCCATTTGTGAAAACATTTGAGACACGCCTAAAATTGCTACAATGTTAATGGACAAAAATAGCTTCCTGTATAAAAACACACCTTATTCCAGGCTACCGCATACATGTACCTACTGAAAATAGATATACGGGGGTACCTTCTGAGACTAATGCAAATTTAGTCTCATATCACAAGGTTCTTTCGAATTCTCCTTTTTATCCTGTGTTTACACTGTGGTATGAGGTATTATGAACAACTAGACAACGAACTTGCAACAGGGAGTATTCAGACTGATGCGGTTCTTGCTCTCAAGACTCAGACTTTCTTTTATATGATCAGCCAACGTTTTTGCCTCTAGAACTTAAACCATGTACTGCTAAATATGTTGCGTTGACAATAAAATCACCCGTTGAGTTCTAACACTCATGCCTGATCGATTCTGTTGCATGGTAAAGTTCCCAAAATAAAAAAACTTCAATAAACTTATTGACCCAAATCCTTTCATCGAGAAATAGCGCCCTGTTTAACGTACGCCTGACTTTGCTGACTTAAAAAAGTAGTTTAACTCAGTTCAATGTTCGTTAAGTTGAGAAGCAGCTCGAACAATATTTACAGCAAGAGGAACGAGGGAGTAAATTAGTAACCGTCTCTTTTCAGTTTTGTTTTTTCGCGCCGAAAGCGCTTTCTTGGTAGCATCAGATAAAACACGAGGTCTCAAAAACCCCGCCGTTTCTCCAGCGGAAATTCTCGAACAAACAATATGGGCAATACTCGCCAAAAACGTGAATGGACTATTGGTGAGTCTCTAAGGAAACTAAATTAACTCTCGATTTGAGGACGCAGGTCTTTCGTTCAAGCCCACGCTATGAGCACTCTTTCATCAGTGTCAATTGTCGAAAAGTTACGTCAAAAGATCTATAGACAATTGTAACCGACAGAAAACAGGCGCGGATCTAGTAAAAATGTTGACCGATTTACCACAAAACGAGCGCCAAAGGCGCAAGCTTCTAGGGGGGGTCCGGAGGCATGCGCCCCAGGGAAATTTTTTCAATTTTAACCACCTAAAGTGCCCTTTTCTGGCCTTTTGAGTCAGTCAGTCAATATATTTGCATGTTCCATTCTCCTTGGTTCAACCCTTGCAAATCTGCGAATTATTTCGTCAAAGTCAATGTCTATGTTGTAATGGATGTGCAGCAAGGCAAAAAAATCCTAACAGAGAAGCAGAATTGCACAAATAGGTCGGGGAAATCTAAATTTGGTCTAGACGCCTGCGACGATGATGTGATGACATGACCGCCGTCAGGAGACTAGTTCCCAGCTGTAAATTTTTGCCGCCATAAAGTACAGTTGAACCCCGTTCTCTCGAAGTCGCAAGGGTAATGGAAAAAGTTCGAAATAGCGGGGTTTCGAAATTCCTAACAATGAATCAGCACAGTTTGAAGAAAGGCACTGATTGAATAATAATACAGTAATTATATGCCGACGCATAAAAATCAGCAGATGCTGTTGCATTGAAAAATATTTGAAGGTTCTGTTGGTTTTGTTTTTTTCTAATACTTTTGTCGATCGTGGGTGACAACTGGCTTGTTTGCCCTCGAATGTCGGCTCCCTCAGCGGCAAACAAACTGTAGCGTGAGAGAGTCTCGATTGCTTGACGGACCTCACTCTTTGTTGGTCGCCTGGGAGTTTCTTCTTGTACTCTGCTTTTGACAAGTAGATGACTGAAAACATTTAAGGGTAAATCCAAAGGGAATTAACCGAGTTCGAAATAGAGCGGTTCGACTGCATCCGTGACCCTTGTCTCTTTCAAAAAAAGAATAAATAAAAAATATATGTCAAAAGTATTTCGAGATTCAACTGGCAGTTGACTTTTATTACAAATTTATACATATTAATTTTTTAATATTATGAAAATTCTGACCGATTTCCGTAAAACGGTGGAAACCGGTATGGATCCGCGCCTGGAAAACTTTTTTACCACGCTAAAACGCCAGTTCTATAGGCAAGAAAACAATAAGAGAACAGAACAATTTTTTTCTCTTGACGAAAAGAAATATACATGTTCTAAAAAACTTTATCGCCAGACCCGTAGGTTTTCTTTTCAGCACTAACCACTGGGCTCGATTACCAGCCGTTGTATCGGGGAATAATCCTGTCGAGCCTGCTAACCACGCGATGAAGGCAAATTAATTAGTCCACAGTTACAACAATGCAAGAGCAATGGCAAACAACCAGGCCTAAATGTCCTTCAGTTTGGGTTAACCCAGACAGCCTGCATTCCGCACGGCATAGTTTACCTATGCCATTGCTGCTTCATTTAAGTAAATCAAAGTATGCGCGTTTAAGTGATGCAGAATGTAAAACTTACGGAGCTTAAAATTTACCAAGATAAGCTCGGGCTACTCAGGTCACTTCTCTCAAGAGAGTTTGAGGGGAATTTAGTTGGCTGAAGAGAATTTGAGCGCAAAACACCACAGTTTAGCACGTCGCCGTGTTGCGAGCAGAATCCATCTTCAAACAAGTTTCCAATGCGAAAACCTGCTATGTCATGCAGCCTTGAATACTATAGCCATATTACAGTTTTCTGCCCTTTCGCTGGATTCAACTTTCGTACCAAGAAACTTGACTAGGGTTTTGTAGTGGCAGGGAAACGACAATTGGAATAATCTATGATGGTAGCAACAGCGCGAGAGTTCCAAGGATAGTTTCCCCACCCTCCCCCACCCTCCCATCCTCCCCATCCCCCTCTCTGTATGTACAGGCATGCTCATTTGCGAGCCTGGGCTGCCTGTGATACTACGTATCCAAAGACCATCTCCAGATCTTGATATTCTTGTCAAGTGACCCGGACACTATAACTTGCTCAGAAGGATGGACATCGCAGCTCAACACAGGTCGTGTGTGTCCAGTTAATTTTCCAGCCACTTGGCAAGTGTTAAGGTCCCATACATAAAGATGATTGTCCTCAGATCCAGATATCACCCATTTGCCATTCACAGTGCTAAAGCAAGCCATGACACAGAAGTCTTTGTTTAGGTGCCCTGCGAGTCAGTACATAGAAATAACTTGGAAGACAAAATCATTAATCCTCTCACTTGTAAGGGCACAGGCAGACCACTCTATGTGTTCGTGGTTTAATATAGAGAATGTATGAGAGTTTTGAATAAAGCTCTGAAAATTGCATATTTAAATCACACCTCGGCCTAAATATCCCAATAAAGTTAAATGAAACCATAATCGACTCATGTATGGTGTTTTTTCGCCTTCCTGGGCCGTCTAAAGCGTCTTACAGCGAAATTACTTTTAGCCGGTTACGGTGAGACATAAGAAAGAGACAAGGCATGCAACTTCGAGGCCGTCAGCCGCGACCTCCTCCACTTCAAATTGGAATTAACGCAAAAATACTGAAAATCTCACCTGAATGGCGACGGATCTTGATAGATGAGTTTTTTCTCTATCTCTTTGCCGAATTTCAGCTTCATCCCTCCAACAGTTTCCGAGAAAATCGACGCTGAAGTCACAAATATGGCTTTCTCAATATGATCGGTGCCAAACTCAGCGACCAAAGGAATGCAGGCTGTTTCAAATCTACCAATCAGCGCTTGGCTTTCTGCAGTTTTTTGGCTTCCGCGGGAAAACCATGGGAAGCCAAGCGCTGATTGGTAGGTTTGAAACGGCCTGCATTCCTTGAATTCCTTTGGTCCTTTAGACGGCCCAGGAAGGCGAAAAAACACCATACATGAGTCGATTATGGTTTCATTTAACTTTATTGGGATATTTAGGCCGAGATGTGATTTAAATATGCAATTTTCAGAGCTTTATTCATAACTCTCATACATTCTCTATATTAAACCACGAACACATAGAGTGGTCTGCCTGTGGTAAGGGCAACATCTTTGTCTTTTGCATGTAACAATGAATACTTGGTGATGGAATTACAGTGATTGGCTGAGGGGAGGGAAACAACTTTTGGTTGGATTATTGCTTAGTTAGTCCCCCTCCACTAACTATGATTGTTGGGAGGTTTGAAAACTAGGGTTTCAAGAAAATGAGCCGGGAATAGGGAGCAGAGACAGTGCAGTGGTGAGAATGCTCCCCTCCCACCAATGTGGCCTGTATTGCAGAGATCATGGATTTGAATCCTGTTCAGGCTTTAATTTCAGGACTGCTTAATTTGTGTGTATAACTGGGATGATCAATCATATCCTCATATCTTTCTTCACAGTTCAAATATATAATCTTTCACGCATTCACTTGTAATGACAAAAAGTATTCTTAAAAGCTATTGTAGACTATAGCTCTCTGATTTGCTATTGAAGAATGGCAATTTCATACCTTCATAGGTTTTTACTA
>JAHPZR010042573.1:0-5000 GCA_019787425.1 Platygyra sinensis | reverse complement strand
TTTGAACCAAAACTCGTCTCCCTTTATAAAAACCAATTTTCATTTCCCCTAGAGGTTCAAGAAATCATTCCATTGTGTATATTAATTTAATATCTAATAAAGCTGTTGATGTGAACTTGTTTTGATCAGGTCCAAAGAGCAGACTTCAAAACAGACTGCTGTTTCACCTTTCTCATAAGGTATATTAGACCTGGAAGATTTAACTTCTAAGAACACGATTTAAGATATTGTTAGTGTCTTATTATGATTGTCAGAGATGGCAACCTATGAAAATCAAAATTTCCATGGAGATCTCCAATTTTGCCTTCTTTTGTTGCCCCTCGGGAGGCACGGTGGCCTCATCGCGCTCATGGTTAATGCGCTCGACTCTGGAGCGGTCCGGGTTCGAGCCCAGACCAGGGACATTGTGTTGTGTTCTTGGGCAACACACTTTACTCTCACAGTGCCTCTCTCCACCCAGGTGTATAAATGGGTACTGGCGAATTGTTGGGGAAACCTGACAAAATTGCAGGGGAGTGACCTGCGATGGACTAGTGTCCCATCTAGGGGAAGTAGAAATACTTCCAGCCACTTCATACTACAGAAACTGGGATAAGCTCCAGCAGCTATGGGCTCTTAAAGGCTTCATCCCCCCCCCCCCCTGTTGCTCCTCCCCTGGCCCTCCCTCATTTCCACCCCTTTGCTGCCCCCCCCCCCCAAAAAAAAAAAAAAAAAAAAAAAAACATTAAAAGTAGGGCTCTGCCTATTCAGACACAAAAAGAGGTCATATATTCTACAATTTTCTCCTGTACTTAAAGAAATGTGTGAAGCTTTATTGGAATTTCCAGAGGAGTGGTGGGGTCTTAGAAAAAATCCCTTCCGTGGGGGAGGTATAGATATTTGCTGGAACTACAAAATGTAGTTTGAGTATCCAGGACATTTGGTGATCCGTTTGGGAGACTAGGAGATTCAGCCTGTATCCTGAATATTCCAGGAGAGAACTACATGTATGGCATAGATGCATAATTTGTGTGATCACTAATCAACAGCTTTAGATTGTTTCTCCTTCATGAATTATTTGCTGGAATTATAATCTTAATCCCTACATTGGTATTCCATGTCATCCACAGTTTAACGATGAGAAGAGGCTTATGACCCATCATCAGGCACTACAGGATATTATTGAGGACCAGGTATCTGTATTAGATTAAAAAAAAAAAAAGTTATTTTCACTGTTGCAAAAAAATTCCACAAAAGTCATGTAGTTGACTGTTCACAGAGTCTTTAAATTGACTTGAGCTTGTTGAGATTGCAAGAAAAAAAAAAATTTGAGCTTGGGATGTGAATGAGGCAAAACACAATGGAGTAGGGCTGTGGAAAGACTTGCAGAGTCTCAGCAAAATACCTCAGACATTTATGGACAGACTACAACTGCTGTAGTCTTGGCAGATCAAAGCATTTTTATTAATTTTCACTTTTTTATCTGGATAGCTGAGCTTGGCATCTATTCACTACCTGAGAAGCCATTACCAAGAGGCTATTGACATCTACAAGAGAATTCTTCTTGACAACAGGTACAGTGTACAATCATGTAGTATTTATTTAGTACCAAAAGTGCACAAGGTATAAAGTGTATGTGGATTAATAATTAAAAATAAAATAAAAAGATATAAATGATAACTAGTATATTACATACGTTTACATTGTGACCAATATCAACATGCAAATTTCGAGAATTTTTTATTTATCTTACAGAGACCAAAGAAACCAACCTTATTCACACAAGTAGACGCCATCTGTGCAAAACATTTACCTTATTACCTTGTTGATGAATTCATGAAAAAACTACTAGTATTAACAATTTTAATGTTTTAACTTATATCACATCAAAGTCCACTGTCATTTACTGTTTTGTTGTGCCGTTTTCATCAGGGATTACCTGGCTTTAAATGTGTATGTTGCACTGTGCTACTACAAGCTGGACTATTATGATGTCTCCCAGGCAAGTATTTTCAAATTTAATTTTTTTTTTTTTTTTCTGAGGTAAATCTTATAACAATAAATATAATGCAAGGTGGTGCAGGTAATATTGGAGTGTAATTATAGTACAAAGTGGTGTGTACACATAAAATTGTAGTGAAAGCAAGATGCATGGCGAGTTTTATTTTTCATTGACAAGAATTAATTTTTACCTACAATCTTATATTTACTCTTATTACATGTACATCCAATAGATGTTTATGTAATGATGTTATGAGATTTTGTAATATAATTATGTAAAAGTTCCATTTGATATTTCATGCAGGAAGTCTTAGCAGTTTATCTTCAACATTATCCAGACAGGTAACTGTTTGTTTTTTCACCTGAAACTAAGAACATGTTTAAGAAGATCAAGCATGTGATTGAATTTGTTAAGAGGTGCCATAACTAACAGAATTTTTTATTGGTTTATGCTATGAACTGAGATTAAAAAAAATGATTAAAAATGCCTTCTGATTTCCTTGTTCCAATATTTTTTTAGTTACACTCAGCTATTTTAATTTGGAACTATTTGTTTTTGTAGTGCAATTGCAGTAAATTTGAAAGCTTGTAACCACTTTAGACTGTATAATGGGAAAGCAGCTGAGGTGAGATTTGGTCTGTCTGTCTGTCTGTCTATCTGTCTGTCTGTCTGCCTGCTGGTCTGTCTGTCTGTGTGGGTGTCTGTCTGTCTGTCTGTCTGTCTCTGTCTGACCCTGTGTCTTGATATTGTATTTATAGTTAGTTCTAAGCACTTTTGCCTTCATTTTTCTCAGGGAGAGCTGAAGACACTGCAGGAGACTGCAAGTCCTTCTTTCAGTTTTGCCAATGATCTCATCAAACACAATCTGGTGAGTAATATTGACAACTTTTAACTGTCCTGGGAAAATTAATGCCTTTGACTATTAGACAGTCACAATGTACATGCACAGTATGATCAAAGTACATTAAAGGGGCCAAGTCACGTTTGAAAAGCGTAGCAAAACTTTTCAAATTCGTTGTTTGCCATCCGCGTCAATCTTCTCCATCCTTAACCATCCTTGTTCCTTTATGGTTTATTATGATATCGTCTCTTTGATGTTTTTCTATCTTTACAAAGTGTTATTTTTAGGTTTCCTTCAATTTAACGGTTATTTTTTTCGACGTTCAAAATAACTCAAGATGCCATGACGTCAGCCCCTTTAAGGTCCATGAAGAGTGACCTAATGGTCCAACGATCATGATCTTTAGCTGTAAATACAGGCATGCATAATAACCAATCCGTCCATCCCTCTGATGTGTGTAATGGCCAACCATATGTACAGTAATTGCTGTTAATTTGCTCACTGAAAAGCTATACATGTATGCATTATGCATGTACATATATGATTGATCATAAAAGAATTATCTTGGATGACACAAATGTGTCTTACTATTTTAATTAGTGACTGGTTGAATAGTGATATTGTGTACTGTTTTCTGTTTCGTAAGGTGGTTTTTAGAGGAGGTGAGGGAGCCTTGCAGGTTTTACCACCTCTGGTTGATGTCATTCCAGAAGCCCGCCTAAATTTGGTAAGTACTTATTAATAATAATAACCACCAAGTGCATTGTCTGATAACAAGTTCTTTTCAATGCATTTTAAAATTGGTATTACTAAGTTATCTAATTCTAAAACACTTAAACTGATTTTAATAACTTCATTAAACCTGTTTTTGTTTCAATCTGTAGGTCATTTATTACCTGAGACAAGGTATGGAATCCAATATTAAATAGTTTTTATATTTATAGTGTCTGGTATATTAATTAATATGATTATGATTCATAATCAGGTAAGTACAATGGACCTTCTTACCAATGTTGCACACTATCAAACATTTTTTGTAACTTTCATATAATTAAAAAAAACACCTCACCCTGCAGATCAATGACAATAATGCAAAGTTTCATAAAAATTTGTGTTACTAAACTCCTGAAATTTATGACCCCAAACTTGTTTCGCATTGCCCCCTGTCATACAGTTCTTTTTAAAAATTGGCAAGGTTGGGGTCCCAAATTTTTACAAGTTTGCTACAGATTCTCTAGTAATTTCACCTATTTACTCAACTTGGCATGATTAATCCAGCAGAAGGGCTTTTTTGTTTGAATAAAAAAAAAATTAATGTTCAAGCAGGAGCTGAGTGAAAAGGTCTATTAACTTCTACTTTATGCATAAAGTGTCAAATGTTGCTACCTAAATAACCTTGTATTCAAGTGTCACCCCTAAGATGCTCATGAACAAAGTCAAATAAGTTATATCGGGGATTTCAAATTAATTAGTATATTATGATTAACATTTTTGTACATCCAGGCATTAGTTTTATGAAAGAGCACTAACAGCTATTCACTCACAGAAGGATTTTTAGGAGTATCTTCTCATTTTGATAGGAAGTTTTAGAAGACAGAATTTACAGAGCACTCATGTTGTTATTAAACGATGACTTGTTCACACACACTTCTTGTTGTATTAGATGATGTTGTGGAAGCTTACAATCTTATTAAAGATCTGGAACCTACAACTCCTCAGGTAACCAACAATCAGTTGTGATCAAGCTTGAGCTTTTCTTTTCTTTTCTTATACACTATAGCTTTCAAACTTACTTTTAGCCGTTTATCTACTTTACACCTCTTAATTTGCTTTATACCTTTTTACTTATGTATTTGATTAACTATTAATGTGTGTATGTTTATTTATTTAGTAGCTGTTTTTAAATCACTTTTTGCTCAGTTAATATGACTATAATTAATACAACCCGCCTAGATTAGCTATGCTACAAGCGGGTTTGTAGATATTTAAATTTAATTCTTTAAATTATGGTTAAAAATATAGTTGTAAATAAAGTTGTAAAGTTGTAAATAAAGTTGTTGTTGTTTGTTGTTTGTTGTTTGTTTGGAAGAAACATTCACTGTATACATTTATTTGGTGGATTTAGGGGAAGGGCTGCCACACAAGTTTGGCCTCAGCTTTGGCATGTTCCTAATTTTT
>JAHPZR010042572.1:0-30000 GCA_019787425.1 Platygyra sinensis | reverse complement strand
TGAGAATGAAGTTGGACTACATTGAATCTAAACCACAGAGAGATGAGAAGGATGACATCATAGACCGGAGAGACGCAGAATACAAGCAGAAAATGAAGCAACAGAGAGAAGGGAGAAAGACCAGAGAGAATAATCTGCTTGTCAAGCAACCAAGGAAGAACAAGTGGAGTATGCCCTATGAACCCGTGTTCTATGTCATGTGCAGCATTCGTGGTTCCCAAGTCACAGCCAGCCGTGTGACAGATGGACGAACAGTTTGCCGAGAGGCCAGTCAATTTAAGCTAGCAAATGCAGTTATCAACACCACGGATGAACCACAGAAGAATGAGGAAGTACAAATACCACAGGCAGTTGGAGACATTGAGATCCCAGACATTGAGACCCCACCCAGTGCACCACCTGATCCACCAGATACAACAGCAAATGCAGAGAAGCCAATGGAGCCACCTGGTGCAGAGATAATACCAGAACAAGGAGCAGAACACAACCAACCAGTGGACAGACCAGCAGTGACGAGACCCAGACGGGAAAGGTGCCAGCCTTCATATTTGAAAGACTATGTGTTAACTTAAGAGTTGATTTAAGTTTTGTTATCGGATTGAACTTTGCTAGAGTTACAAGCTTTTGTTAGTTTGGGAGGGATGTAGTATCCGTTCCTCCGCACGCAGTGCGAGCCTAAGTTGTATCACGTGATATCGCATTAAAACAGTTCTATATCCAACATGGCGTGTGTTCACTGACGATCTTACAAAACTGAATGTAAACAATCTTATAAATCAAAATATTAACCACTGGGAAGAGAACTCATTCACCTGACAGAAAGAAAGTAAACTTTGATTACATAACAAATCGAAACGTGACATGCACGTGTCCTTTATTAACGCATGTGGAAGACGTGAAATGGTATGCAGAAGAATTCAGTTTGAAGACTGAAAGTTTTGTTGATTTAAATTCAAGAGAGGTTCAGTCTGTTAAGCAATGGATAGAAAAATTATGACCTTTTGGTTGAATGAATTGTGTTGGAGCTAAACTCGCGTAGCAACTATAAAGTTAAACAAAGTTTCTTGATCGATTAATAAAACGCCTTCGGAGAACCCTGGCAAAAGAAGAGAAGCATATTTATTTAAAAAAACAAAACAAAATGGCTTTACAGAAATTTCAATAGCAAATGCTGCACGATAAGCTGTGTCACAGAACACACTTAATTGCAAAGTTACCAAAGCCTGTCGATCATCGATAGAAAACCACAATTTGGTCCACGGCTTCGAAACGAATGGTAAACGGTCGTAAACCACTCGGAAGGCAAGAACTTTCGGTGTTTGCTCATAACATGGCACTTTAAACTCTTTTCATAGATACTTTCTTTTATGTACAAAGACCTTTCAAAATTAAAACGACCTAAAGGTTAGTGAATTCATTTAATCACGGTGTTCGCGGCTTGGCAAAAGAAGCCGCTACACCGTGATCAATCAGCAAAAGAAGCCATGATTTCAACGTACAGGGTCTAGACATACCGTGAAAGTAGTGAACGATATGTTTTCGATTTAAAACTGAAAAATTTGCAGCATATTCACAAATACCATTCTCAAGCCACGAAGATTTGAGAATTTCAAGAGTTACATCTTTTTAATATGAACTTGGTAAACAAAAGAATTCGGGGCGCTGGCGCTCACAATCGAAGCTTCGTCAGATTGCAAAAAAGTTTTGCTGCGTTGTTGCTGCAGTGTTAGCAATAGGCTACTAAATTCTCTCAAGAAGTTCAAGCAGCGGTACTTCCAGTTTTTTTAAGCTCTCACGAGACAAGACGCTTGTCTCGAGAGACGAGAGTCTCATCTCAAGATATGCGATTCTCGTCTCGTGAGAGGGTTGTAACTTACTTTTGAGCGGTACTGTATTCTATAATAAAAGGATTCCTTTAACTCACTCTGAGTGTGACTTGTTTGATGAATTTGAACTGGAGTCTGATTGGATGCAGCAAAAGGCAACTGAAGGTGTTCTGCTGGTAAAGGCGGCCTGCCTTAAAGAGAGAAGAATTTGAAAATAAGAACCAAGATAATTTTACATTTAGTTGTTGACCATGGAATAAAATAATTATAAAATACAATTATACATTTGTAACACAGAAATTTGTAAATGTAAGGAAGAGGCCTTTGGAGTTGCCAGAACGTCAAATAATATGTCATGTAGTTTCATTACCACAAAATTGTTTGGCCACATTAGGAAGATCTACTCTGTGATGACACAAGGTTTTAATTAATAACACTTTGTCATGCTAGTACAAGTAAATAAATTATAGGAAATATAAAAAGTGCATAGAGAGAATATTCTCCGATATTAAACATTCTAAAAATTAAAAAGTACAATTTAAGCGTGGCCCAAAACAAACCTAATTAAACTGCATACTAAAATTGACACTAAAAGTTATGACACAAAATTTAAATACAGCTCAAAGCTAAAATAATTAAACTGCATACATGTACTTCTCACTCACGAGTTCCAAAATTGACACAAATGATCTAATAGATGGACTTGAAACTGCTCAATGAAGGTGCACGCATAATGTTCGATGGAAAACTATTCCAGTCTGTTACATGTATGTAGCAATTGAAAAATTAAAATTTAGAGTTATTTGTAAGTGTCTACTTAGGTCTTATCTATATAATTATGGTTCCTACGCATTTTCGCTAATACATTAAAATAAAAAAACATATGAGGATCTATGTCACAGTATCCGAAAATAATCTAGTGCATCTGCACTAAGCAGATAAACTTTCTTCCTATCTCAAGCAAAGGCCATTTCAAAGCCCAGGGGGAGGGGGTGGGGTACTCCCTTAAATGGACTATATTGGTATGTGCGGCCCCAAACGGTATGGTTTTTCCGCCGTTTTGGTCATAAATAGGGTATCATTTTAGCTGATTTTGGCCAATTTTGTCACAAATAGGGTACAGTTTTTGTACTATAGCCTTTATATGGGGGTGTTTTTAATAAGAGGCCATTTTTTTCATCATATTCGAACAGAAAACTAACAAAAGTCCTTCACAAGTTATGTTTACAGTAATTTAACATTGGCCTGAACTAGAGAATTAATTATAACGCAGGTCCGAGACAGGATTTTGATGCAATGGTCAGGTCATAAATAGGATTTCAAATCTTTGGTCAGGTTATAAATAGGTTAGGGAGTATCGCATATTTGGGTCATAAATAGGGTAAGGGTTTTGGGAAGTGGGCCGCACACCCCCACCAAATTTTTCTGGGAGTGCCCCCACCCCCCCACCAGGATTTCAAGACCCCAAGTCTCTCCTGATATTCTTTCTCTGATCTGCAAATGACTCTAGTGACTCACCTCTGCATTGACTCTATACTTTTCATGTGCTTCACTACATACAGATTCCAGACCTGACAAACATGGTTTGTTTTCTTCCCACGATTAAACTTTGAAGTTCGAAAAAATATCCCTCCTCCTCCTTCATTTGTTCATAATGCACCTAGGAATGTCAAGCCCGTGGTGGGGTGAGGTCGGGCAACCCACGGGAATTTGACTGTACGTATATCCCCAGGGTAGGGATTTTGAGTGGACATTATGTCCCCAGGGTGGGGAATTTTGGCATGGTCGCGATCGTGGATAATGGGGAGAGTTTGGAAATGAGCCGCCATCTTGGAAAATACCCAGAAGGCATGATCGAAAGGTGAGTAACAATGTGTTCTTTGCTTTCTAAGCAAAAAATGTTCGATGTCAATGCCCATATCTATTGATTTATTAAATATTGTTCTTCAAATCTTCCGGGAATACACCGTTTTTTTTCTATCGGATTTTGAAGGAAATACTTGTGCAGAACGTCTTTGTACGTTATTTCTTTCTTTCCTTCTGTGTGCAACAAGGCCTGAAGGATATATGACCGGCTTCCCGTTCCCCAGGGTGGGGGATTTTGTTCCCTGCTGGCAGAGGCTCTTTTCCTGGTGTTCACTGAGGAAAACCGAACACCAGGAAAAGGGCCTCTGTTAGCAGGGAAGGGATTTTGATACTTTCAACAATTATTGTTTTGCCCGAAGGTGGGAATTTTGATAATTTTTTCAGAAAATGTTAAAATTCCCCACCCTTTGCCCGAACCCCACCTCTGGCTTGACATTGGGGAGCTTAAGCAAGACGACGACAACGCCGAGGATGACGACCAGTAAAAAATGAATTTTTATTTCACAAGCAAAATTCGCAATTGTCTAGATCAGCTCAGTATGCTTATGACTCAAAAACCTGCATAAGCTAAATATACAACGACGGCATCCAATTCCAAATGGAAATACAAAAAATTAGCCATCGTTGTCCGCGTTCAGAACAGAACTTGGTCATTTCAAGTTGTTGTTTTGCAGAAGATGGCAAAGAAATGAACAAAGACTTATAATGCACGTGCGCAGCTATTGCTTTGCTCATTAAACCTTTTGTTTTGTGACGATCTCGTTGCCCTTGTCATCGTGGTTTGCTTAAGCTCCTATTGATAGCTTTGTAACTCTAGAAAGAACAGGAGAAACTAAAAACGCTGACACGGTTTCGAGCTACATTAAATGGAACATTCTCGCCAAATGTGAACTAAAAGGGTTGAAAACTCGATGCACGTGTGATATTGTTAGCAGAATATATCGCCTGAGTTGGCTTTACAACAATTCACAACGGTTCACAGCGGTTCACAACTGTTCACATAACACAAGTAAAGAGTACCTTCTGTTTTCTTTAACTGGGGATGTGAACCGTTCAAATCTAATGACTTGCTCATGTGAACCATAAAAAAAACAGATTTTACATAAAAAACAAAACATAATTTTGCCTTTCTGCATCAATGGCTCCTTGAAAACCATTTCATGAAATAATTCTTGTCAATAAGTAACCTATGTGACTTGATAATTGCACTCTACTGGTGTGCGACAGGATTTATAGCTTGCTAAACAATGATGCTAAATACATCTATCTCTGAGTAGACAGAACAGTGATGATACTGGGAAAGCTTCACATTGTGTAAAATATAATTCAGACAATCATGGACAAAAGAAGTTGAGACACTCCCCAAAAAAGACCTGTTTCGTTAAACTTGTGAGTTTTTCAGTCTATAATTTTGACATTTCAACCCCCTCTCCCCTTTTCAATGTTGTAACCTGGTGAAAGTGTCCATGGAGCGTATTGCAACATTGAAAAAGGGGAGAGGGGGGGTTGGCTATTGACTGAAAAAGATGTCCAGGGGGGCTGGCAGCGAGGCCTGGAACCAAGTTTCTATGATCGACCCAGTTAAGAAATCTGGCTGAGTAAGACTAAGTACTGATTTTCAAGGATTTTCGTGGGAAAAATCGCAGAAAGCGTTTGTCAAGTTTGGTAAACGTTTTGCTTGTTTCACGATCAAGCATCAAAGAAAAAGTTCCAGTTGCCCTACATCTAGATTCTGGATATTTTGATTGAGCCGGGATACATGTAAGTGTTACACAGTAAAGCTGTGAGCGGGAACTCCACTACGCGTTACGAAGCAATGTGGATCGATGTTTATTTCAGTGTGAGCCAGATTGCAGTCATCACAGTGAAATACTTCATGCGAGCACTTTTTGTGTAGTGGTGTAATATCGACGGGATAAACCGAAGTATTTTTGTATTTCTGGACTCCATGTTGGTAAGGGGTTCCTTTTTGGACAGCTTCATAACCCGTCACTTTTTTGTTTGCACTTAAGCTAGCAGAGTTATTTTGAGTTATATATAGCAGGTGCAAGGCTTTTCTGTTACATTAGGGTTGAAGACTTAGCCTCTCACCTAATGACTTATTACTAGATGAGGTCTGTTTCAGTTTCAGACAAAGCATCTGGCATCATTTACCAAAGTAAATATTGGAGAGGTCCCTCAAGAAAATTGAGAATCATCACCACCTATTTGGTCCATGCGTGAAACTAATGATTTTGTTTTTGGTTTTTGTTTCTTGATAATCATCCTCTGACTTTTGTTTTGATCTTCTAGACTTACAGAACGGCTTAAATAATAGGCTCAGTCAAGCCGTTGAGATACTGTGTGCAGGAAGTTTGAATATACTACCTCATTTTGTTGCCCTTTCTGTAGTCCCTGTTACTATATTTTTTTGCTGCCTCTGAAACAGTTTTCAATCAGTTTATCTTCTCTGTTGCACAGAGAATTACCATTTGAGACAAATGCTATTAGAGACTGCATTCATTTGACTTAACTTTAGCCTTCCTTGTCATATTTAAACGTCCTTTCATTACCACAGGAACTAGCCACCTACGGGAACACACTTTAGGCCAAATCTAATGTGTTTAAATCCTTACTCATCTCTTTGCCTTAAAAGAATTTAAAACCTGAAACAGTCCTTGCACTTGATACAATTTCTTTTTATTCTCCAAAGCCTTGGGGCCAATTGTCTAAAGCTCAACATTGTGAAGGCTCTGTTGACTCAGGTTTGTCCAGGCTAAAGTCAGTTTTCTGGATTAATGTCTACCAGCTACCACACACCAGCTAGCACACACATACAGGTAACATGGGTCATTTACCTTCCCTGAGTCTCTTGCCAATGAGATCTACATGCACATGTAGGAGTATTGTGATAGCATATAATTATGATTTTCAGAGCACTTCTAATGTGCTGTGAGCCAAGTGGATGTCAAAACTGTATTAGAAGTTATCATCATTTTGTTTTCATTGCCACTCACCCTGAGGATGATGACTTGTTGGATAAGTGGGCTCTCCATGAGTCTGAGTGACTGCAAGAAAAGGCAACTGACTGTATCCCCCTGACATGAACATGGCTAGTCACAACAACAAGAAAAAGATTCCATTAAGCTAATTTCTTTTTGACATAGCACTACATATACCCAAATACCCAATTTCAAGAACCAACACCAACACCACATTGGTACACTAGTTATCAAAGCAGGGCCCATTTTGGCCATGATAGAAATTATAAAAATTTAAAGCAACTGTCATTTAATTTAGTAACTGAATTTGCTGTATTAATTGTGAATTGACCAATCAGAGTTGGGCTAGCAGGTTTTCATCAATTTCAGTTTTGAACAGCATAAGCCATCAACTGCTAGTTGTAATAAGATCAAAAAATGTTACTTCATCTAAGGTTTTAAAGGTCTGCAATTACATGTAATTTCTTGAGTGGTTGCAACAAAAGGCAACTGACAGAATTCCACTGATAAATATGGCCTGCCATGACCAGAAGAGTCTTTGAGAATGAAAAATAGAAATTTTTCAACTCTGTTATATGTCTAAAAAGATTGCAATACAGAGAAGAAGGCAGGTTGTTGCCAAGGCCACCTGTTGCTCATTTGTTAAGTAAAGTTGTAACAACACACAGAGTTAGTTTTATTTACTTGAAGAGTGGCACGTTTGATAACTTGGTCCTTTATGAGTCTGACCAGCCAGGACAGAAGGAAACCTACTGTATTCCATTGATGAAGGCCAGTAACCACAGGAATCTTGACCAGAAGAAAAATATGTTGGAAATCATTCACAACCTTTTTCAGAACACACTACATTACATTGTAAATCAGCTTTGATAACTAGTATACCTTATGTGTATGTGCAGCATATGTATAATGTATGTCTATACCAAACAAAGCACAATGTATGCAATGGCAAAATTCCATTAAAAAGTAAAATGACTACTATCCAATCAGTAACAATTTTGGTCAACATGGAAAATTAGAAAATTAACTGGTAGCTGAATTTGGTATACTAATAAGTCGTAAGCCCTACATGTAGGCAAAGCTGGGCTTTGTTAATGCTTCAGCTTGTGAATTTTGGTTTTGGATCCAACAAGCAGTGCACCTTATTTTTCAAAAGTCATGAGATTTTAGCAATGCTACTAGAGCTAATCCAAGTAAAAAGTCAACTTCTTGGAAAGAGTTATCACAGCACATTGATTTGACACTGTCTGTTTGATCATTGGTTTTCCCACTCACTCTCAGGGTGACTTGTCTGATAAGTTTGAGCTGGAGTCTGAGGGCCTGCAGAGAAATGTGACTCCTTGTGTTCCAGTGATGAAGGTGGCCTACCATGACCAGACGAACCTTTGAAAACCAAATTAATAGTTTTAAAATTGCTTTGTGCCTACAATTTTAGCAATGCTACTAAAGCTAATCCAAGTCTTGGAAAAAGTTATCAGAGCAAATTGATTTGACTATTGTCTGTTTGATCATTGGTTTTGACTGCTACATGTTCATGTACCTCAAAAAACATACAGACAACCTTGTCACCTAAAATAATGCTCATTTTTAGGATTTGGTAGCATATACAATCTTCCATCAATGAAGATCACTGACTTCTTGAGCTTTGTACTTGTATTAATTTTACCATTATCCAGACTACACTGTAAACAGTTAGAAGTAGGTTTTCCAACTCACTCTGACTGTGACTTGTCTGATAAGTCTGAGCAGGAGACTGAGGGCCTGCAAGAAAACATGACTGATTGTCTTCCAGTGATGAAGGTGGCCTGTCATGACCAGAGGAGCCTTTGAAAACCAAAAAGGAATTTATTTAATACTTTTAAAATTCTGCTTTGTCCCTACAATGAGCTAAAGAATTTGTAAAACAAGGTACATGGCCTTTCAGGTTAATAACAACTGCAATAAATTTGCAAACAATTACTGTATATTTAATTTTTCAATATTGTAGATAATTATAATTACTTCTACTTACTGCAAGACTAGTGTCCTCTCTCAGAATTGTCCCTTTCGTGAATCTAGCATGACTGCATATTACTGATCCAGACAGTACTGGTAGTCAAATTAATTATATGATACAGAGATTGTAACAGAAAACTGTAGTAATATTATCTTCCCACTCACTCTGAGGGTGACTTGTCTGATATGTTTCAGCTGGAGTCTGAGGGCCTGCTGGAAAAGGTGACTGACTGTATTTCAGGAATGAATGTGACCCACTATGGCCAAAGGAACCTTAGAAAAATAAAGAGAGAAATACTTTAAAAATACTGCTTTGTGGTTACCAATAACAACATTGTACATGTTCATCCTGGATAATTTTTAACTGCAACTTTTTTTACTTGTTTGTTACCTAATCTTGCAACAGCATACATTATAATAACTTCTGCAACTTACAGTGAGTGTCCCCTCTCTGGTAACTGTGTCTGTCATGAATCTGACAGGTCACAACAAATGGTAACTGTGTCTGTCATGAATCTGACTGGTCACAGTAGAAGGGAACAGACTCCCTTCAACTACTACTTAATCAAACTCTCGCAAATAAGTTTTTTCATTTGGTTTGAATATGTTCTGACTAATATTGAACTGACTGAACCCAGTCAATTGGGTTTAATTTACAGCTCAACAATAGCAATGCTGGGCATTGGAGTGCACTTTTGCATTCGGTTAAGCATTTTGTGAGCAGTTGTATTCAAGTTTCCATAAAATTTACCATGTTGCTCTATTACTCCAGTACACATGCTTCTCTGATTTATATAAATTTTTATTTTAATTTGTTGTGAGTTCGGTTTAGTTGCACTGCATTAAATACCTGTAACCTTTTATTGCCTGTAATTCTCTATGTGCTTATACCAGCAGAAGACATTATTCAAGCAGAAAATTGCAGCAGCAATTACATTGTACATGTACATTTGAAAATAACAAAAAAGAGTTACCGATCTTTTAAAAGCATACATATAGTCTTGCCTGTTGTCTCTATCAGGTGTACATGTAAAATACTGTAAGCCAAAAATGGGATAGAAATCCTCAGGCAGGAGTGGGCTCTAGCAGTTGTGGAAATCCAGGCTAAAGGGGATGTGGGTCAAAATATCATGCTATCTGTAGGGTGTATGAGTGGATTGTTTTGGAATAACCAACCACCTGCACGATTAGACAGCTCACTAAACATCGTTAAATAAGTACAAAAGTTTTACCAGTTACAAGGTTCTGCATCTTTTCCACAAGAACACCACAAGGTTTCTCCCAGCTGTACTTCTCCAAATACTTTTCACGAAGAAACTTGGATTCTGCAAGGCGCACATCCCTGTCTTTTTGACGGACAGCCTTGATTTTGCTGGCCCAGTGTTTAGGATCTTCTAAATCTACTACACAGTTTGAGCCAGTAGGTACTTTCATGAGAGCCTCTCCAAGACCTGAGTTACCACTAACAAGTACAGGCAGACCAGCAGATAATGCTTCAAGGGCTGTCAATCCAAAGCCCTCACTCCTGGATGGCATGATTGCCAGATCAACCTCACAAAATAATCTGGCTAGTGTTTCTCTGCTTTCATTGAAACTCCGAACAATTAGTTGACCGCGGTCAATGTCATGCTTGAGTAGCTTTTCAACTATTTCATCTCCTTTTCCTCTTGGTGCACACACAAACTTTAGTTGGTAGGATTTTTCTTTCAACTCAGCAATAGCTTGAGCAGCAAGGTCATATCCCTTCAGATTAAAATCTTCCCTGTCACCACTCCCAACAACAAGCACACAAAATGTTTGTCTTTCTTCAGCAGCTTGCTTCACATCTAAAAATTCAGTGAAAATGCTCGGGGTAAGATCAATGACATCCTGGTGCTTCTTACTAGAGCGAAGAAATCGCCTGTAAGTATCTGCCAGCTTGGGTCCAATTGCTACAACTTGATCTGCCAACTCACAAAGTTCTATCTCTGTTTGCTGCATCTTCTCACCTCTGGAATGGCATCTGCATTGCTTTTGTACATTGCAAGTGCTTCAGGGGCATTGTGAACAAACTGAATCCACTTACATTGATGACTTCGTCGTATGAGTGGTATTTGTCGACCAAGATGTACTCCATGCCCTATAATACAGTCCATGGCATGGTCCTCTGGTATGTTGATCAGCCAATCAACTGGATCAACACCTGTCATTTCCTCTACTTCAATGAGCTGAACCTTGTGACTAGCAGCAATTCTCTTGTCATCTTCACTGCACTGAGGGAGAAACACACTAACTTGTACACCAGGGTGTTTAGCCAACTGTATTGCTAGTTCTCTGTTGACGGTTGACAAGTCTCTATCGGATGATGATCTCCATTCTCTACTCAACAGAGTAACACACAATGTGTTCCTTTCCACTGCCTCCTGACCTTCCTGTGATGTGGAGGCTATGAACCCCTGAGACAAATAAAAATGGAATTAACATTTTAGATTTAACTAACAAAAACAAAAACAACAACTTCATTTGGTACTCAGCTAAAAATTAAATTAAATGAAAAGGAATGACTTAAGATAAAAAGAGTACATGGCTGCCAGAAATAACCTTAATGGCTAATTAGACTGGGCAGCCATCTTTAGTGATAATAAATCAATAATTTATTTAGGGTCAAATAAATGTAGTTACTAAAAGAAGGAATGATCTAAAAAATGAAGACAATCTACTGATTACAAGTTTGAATTTTTTTGCAACATGCACCATTAAATTCCACTATTTTTAGCTCTTTGTTCATCTGTGTGGTGTTTTCAAAATGCCTCTTGAAGGGTTGAGTTTTGTGCAAACATTGGCAACATTTGGAATTATTTATGCAACAGACTCACTTGTACAAAACATGACTAAAAATTGTTTGCTTCCACTGACTCACCTTTGATATTATTTTTTAATGCCCAAGTCGCTATTGGAGGGTAGGTGCCCAAGAAACCCGGGGGCTGCAACCGCAATCACAACCCCAAGGCACTAGAACACCCGACTGGCCTGCCCGACCCGCAACCAAGCCACGAGCCCCCCGCGCCAAGCCCCCCTCAGGCACCCGTCACACTCGAGCCAGATGGCTCGGTGGAGAGAAAATTATTTTAGGGGGGAGGGGGGAGAGGGAGGGAACACCGAGAACCGCTAAACTACCAAAACTACTAAACCCACAAACGCCACACTAACAGAGTTATAAACATGCTGCAAGCACATGGGATGACAACGCATGAACTAACCCAGAATACCGCTGGACAAAGTCAGCCCCGGGACTCCCACTGCCATATGACTGCTGCAAACGCTGTGGACTACAACAACGCTAAACAAACGCTAATACACGGCCAGAACATTGGCCAACGCTTACAAAGAATGCCACTGACCAGACTACCTCCTGGCCACAACTCTGTACATTCACAGACTATATCACAAACGCTACAAAACACATTAAACGCTAGCAGATGGCCCAAAGCACTAACACCACCTGCAAACAAGAATAGCTCCTAGTCGTTAACTATGTTAAATTCCATTTAACTATATTTAAATATAAATTCCTGTAGACCATGTTGAATTACATGATCCAATTTTTCAAAATGTGGTTAGTTTTCCATATACTTTACATGCATTGTAGAAATCGTTCACCCTGCATTATAGCAAAGTTAATCACTGACATTGGACACTGCGTTTTGTTTGTACATATTCTTGTTTAAACCGGTTTGATCACATGCATTTTGTCATAATATCCAGCTTTCAATCAGAGTAGGAGGGAGAGTCTTGATGTTTTTCGAGTGAGCGAGATACTTCAATGTGATGTACGGGTGATTCTTATGAATAAACGAGTTAAATGGCACGAGTTTCGATTATGATTGTTACATGCATCTCTGAAACAAAGTCGGTGACCCACAATTGTTTTTTCACATTTTCGGCACGTGTAACAGTCATCACATGACTGCAGCAGAAATTTTTAAAAAATCTATTGACTGGAAAATTTTTGTGCGAACATTCTTATTTATTTATTTACTTTCATTGGCTATCATGGAATGGAACTTGAGCATCAAAGTGAGGCATTTGATATGCATATGATCACCCTTTGCAAGGCTGTTTTGCTAACTTTAAGCATGGCAAATCAGCACAGATTTAATAATGTGCATAAGTGTACTCACTAATAAATATTTACAGTAACAAAATTGCCTTTTTTGCTTTCAAAGGCAGTGCCAAATTGTTAGAAAAGAAAAAAAGTCCAGGATTTCATGAGCAAAATGATCAACTTATTATAAGTGATTGAAGTAAAGCTGTAGCTGCTTTATGCAAACGTACAAGATGCCAGCTGACAAAAATCTACATGCGCATGATTGTACAAATACAGAAGAAAATGATTGAAATGTTTTAAGACTACAAACTTAAGGATAACTATAAAATTTATTAATACAGAACATCTAGAGCCACACATTTTTACTGACTTCATAACTATATAGTCCATAATGTATAGTCACTACAGATGTACATTGTCTGTATTACACACACTGCCAAAAACAGATCATTCAATATTGAAACAGTGCTCGAATTTAACGGTCATCCACTCGTCGAAAACGAGTAAAAATTGCCCAAAACAATGAGTTTTTTTGCCACTAGTCCCCTTGACGAGTAAAGTTACCCCGATAAATAATTGAAGGCCTTCGTGCAAAAAGGGCGTATATCGGTTTTTGGCCGATTTTCAGTTTTTTTCAGGATCGAGCTAATTTTTCACAGACAGACTTGTTTTGACATGGTCTTGGTGAATTTGCGCTTCGTTCTCCAGAAATAACGTATGCAAAAAAACTCAGTTTTCTTTTGGAGACCTTTTGTTCAACGAGAAACAAAAGAAACCTTTTGTTTCACTTAGTTTTATTATTCGTATAATTACGCAAATCAGTTATTGCTGCTTAGTGCTGCTCCGTTAGTGCAAGCGATTAAGGCGCGTTACAGAGCGGGTCTGGATTTGTTTTGTTGTGACGCGGGTTCGATACAAGGTCCGGCGCTTTTTTTTTTTTTTTCTGTTTCTCTAGCTATTTCACAAACCAAAACATCAATTTAAAAATTTTAACTTGCTGTCGAAGCTGCCAACAGTAATCGTTTAAGTTCGGGTCGCGTCGAAATCTGCCTTCAAAAGATTTGCTCATAAAGATGCCGCTTCACGCAAAACTGAGTTTTTTGCATACGTTATTTCTAGAGAATGAAGCGAATAACTACCAAAGCAATTACAGAATGATGTGTTTCATGTCAAAACAAGTCAGTCTGTGAAAAATTAGCTCGATCCTGAAAAAAATGAAAATCGGCCAAAAACCGATATACGCCCTTTTTGCCCGAAGGTCTTCAATTGCTTTAATTGATATCTTGCCAAAAAGGGCTAAAAGTGACAAAGCAAACAAATAATTTCCGAAAACGATTGCTTCACAAAGATCGAGGAAAAATACAAGGCGTTCTCCTGGCAGGTAATAGTCTGGGTTCTACTCTGAAATGAAATGCATTGTGGGAATCAATTTGACGGTCTCCTTTCCGTGTTTCCACTATATTTTCTTTCAAAATGCAACTTGCTCAAACATCCAAACGAAAACAAGTTCAAAGCTCACTGAATACTTTCCTCGGAGGAAAGGAAGATCGAAAGAATAACACGACACCTACAACGCCTTCTGCAGCTCTGATCAAGAAAACACCAAAATTTCAGGAATTGTGGAAAGGAAGCCGGGCTAAACTTCAGAATACCAAGCCACTTAACATATTTTCAAATACTGCTACTGCAGTCCCACAGTTGTCATAATTAACATAATAACTGCATATAAAAACCATGAATATACCTCATTCTTTCATCCATTGTGGGACTGCGGACCGTGGTAGCATTTAAGTTTAGAGCTTACTTCATACCTTATTCACTGACTGTGAGACAGCAGACCACGGTAGCACTTCAGTTTTTAAACAATTAGTTTTAATTAATACTTATTCATTGACTGTGGGACTGCGATACTGTGGACCAGTAACTTTGCTCCCGAGACCAGTAAATTCTAAGCCTACTGGTCCAGTGGAATACCAGAGCTAAAAGTTAAGTGCGAGCACTGTGAAATATATTCACTCTTGGCTGATGGGCATTTCTTTTGATCCTTTATCATTTTTTTAGATTGTCATTGAATAATTACAGTCTGTCCCATAAAACTGTGAACACCAGAGAAAATTTCTGGAATGTTTATTGTTTCACGACCAATCAGAAGCGAGATGAAACTGCAAAAGATTTGGCTTTTTCTTCCAACGAACTGGCTTTTCTTCCATGACTAACCTTCAAAAACAAAACTACCGAATTCGGAAAAGTCCTAGAAGCCAGTGTAAATTGTCGAAATTTACAACAGTACAAGTTTTCGGATGAAGGCTTCTCAGCTACAAAAAAATATGGATCGAAAATCACCAATCACAGCCAACTAGCATGACCCTTTGAACCGCACGTGAAGCACACCGGTCAGCCCTGCTTCTGATTGGTTCGTTTTTTTTTTTTCTCAGACGCGCTGTCTAGCCTTGTCTGATCCTATCTACTTGATTCAACATCACTTTTACGTAATATGTCACTAAACATATCATTCATATCTATTCTTTGCCCATAAATAAGCTGAAATACTAAAAGAACAATTTCAGTATTTGAAAACGGTAAAATTGAAGATTTGTTGTGGAAGAAAAAGCCAGCTCGTTGTTTCAAATCAAGTCGTGACTAATCCGTGCTGCAGTTTGATGGTTATCTTCTGCGGTTTCACCTCGCTTCTGATTGGTCGCGAGACAATAAACATTCCAGAAATTTCTCTGGTGTTCACGGTTTTACACATTGAGTGTTTAGAGTGAAGAAAACAGACAATGTCACTCGCATAAAAATTAAATTACATGATAATCATGATTATATTACCTTTGGTAGTCTTGACATCACAGGAAGCCTTTAGTCTTGAACACTGAAAGTAATGTAAAATAAAAACTCAAAATCAACCAGTCTAACCAGGAACATAGTCAAGAATAATTTTAAATGAATTATTTTCAGTATTCAAAGGGTGAACAATAATTATGCTACAGATATCAAAAACTTACATGTAGCAAGTCTTGTTACAAGTGCCCTTCAACATCTTGACCTACAACAACACATGAGCTGACTGACTTGCTGAACCTTTAAAAATATAAAAGACCAACAGGTGGATATCAGTAACTGTAGGACTTACGTGTTGCAAGAGCAATTAAAACTGAAGTTGGGTTCACCAAAAGTTTGCTTAAACTTTGACAATGTTGCTCCAAATGCACAGGATATTAATATGTGCTGTCAAGGAGAAGCCTAATGAATTATTTAGTTGCTTTGATCCTGGAAAAAACAGGGAGCATAGCCAATATGATATGCCTGATAATAATGGTATTTTACCTACAAATATTGATGATGAGCAACTTCATATAAAGCACATGTCTGACAATGATTATTAAGCCCTTGTCCACTCCAGTAAAAAAAAAAACAAGAGAGAGTTTTTTAATCATGGTTTACCTTCAATCAAAACTAGAGGTGGCCCTCTAAATTATTCTTAAGTGGAGGTGCTGTTGCTGGCAGAAGTACTGTTACAAATGCATTGTATGGAGCACTGAAAAGGTTTCTCAATCCTATTGCAGGTGAAAATCCAGAAAGTGTCAAAGTTGTGAAAACAGTCCTACTGGTGAAGCAACATTGAACATAAAAGGTAACATGTTGCACCCTGGTACCTGCCAATAGAAGTTTTGAGCACTTACATGCACTGGACAGTGACAGACTACAGAATACCTGTACATCGTAAAATACTAAAGGACACAACTAAGGGCTCGTTCGTTTGGGATCAAATCGGAATTAGAATAATTGGAATAGTGCGAGTAAGCGTTTGTTTGGGAGCTATTCTCATTCCGGAATACCTGGATTTCCATTCCGGCTATTCTGCTCCCAGGAGCAGAATAGCCAGAATATATTCTGGAATATATTCTTATTCCAGAATATCCCAAACGAATGCGCCCTAAAGGAACTAAATTTTATTTATGAAATATCTATTGTTAAAGAAGTAGTATGTTCAGTTTTTTTGAATTTATGATTACAACAAATAATGTGAACCAAGGAGCCAGTTGGTGGAATAAGTTTGATATCTGTTAGAGATCTTTTCTAGCTACATGTAAAACCAGTTTGATAAGTAGATCTTCAAAAATTGTCAAACTGGCTATGCTTAAGGACGTTTGTGCGAAAATTTTCTAACATTGATTTTTTTTCTGAAAATTTTACCATTGAAAGATGACGAGTTAGCGATGTCAGAAATGTGAAAAAAATGGGGGGTCACTGACTCTGTTATGGAGAGAACATGTCCAGAAGAAGACCTAAATCTTGGTAAATCAGGCTTTGTTAGCGAAGAAGGCCACAGTAGCTGCAAGTCCCAAAATATTGCAATTAGAGCTTTGAAAGAAAATGGTCTCTGCCAAATATGGTTTAAATGGACCTATTAAGCGAATTTAGTCAGCTGGTGAGGTTTCTCAAAGAACAAGTTCGCATTTAGGGACCATAGTTTCACACGCCTAGCAGCTGCAAGGTGGCTAGATTCCATGTTTCATGGACAGAAATCTTGAATTTTTTTAACTTCCCACATTGAGTCACCAAGCTTCCAAGATATTAAATCCAAGCAAAGCTATAGCAATGGCTATGTGTCCTATCATTGTTCATTTTAGTACTTAGCGCACGCGCTCAATGTATGACGTGGCATGTGAATTTTTGTGCACAGTAAGGATGCGCAGAAACAACTAGCATTAAGCAATTAACATTTGGGCAAAATTCTTCATCTTCTTTGAACTGACACCCTTTGGGATATCTGTGACCCTCTCTGACAGAGGGTCAGGGGGGTATGGATTTTTCTTGAAATACGCATTATTTAAATTTTCAATCAAAATCTTTTGGGATATCTCTGACCCTCTCTGAGAATGGGGGTAAGGGGGTAAGGATTTTTCTGGAACCACACATCATTTAAATTTTCCGCACTCAGGCTGACACAAGTGACATTTCAGCTCCTTAGCAAGGCGCCAAGGGCACCCATGAATCGGCTACTGAGCCTTTGGAGCAATGACAGAATGCAGGGCCACTTTGGACCACCTGTATTACATGTGTCAAAACTTTTTTGAAGAACGAAGTACAATACAATAGGCACTTTTGTGATTCAATGAGATGTAAATAAGTGGCCCTGTATTCTATAGTTTAGCCATATATATATTTCATGCTTGATCAAATTCAATACATGTACATGTACATTTTTCAAATTATTGTAAATTTTTTGCATCAGTAAAAACTACCGGTACTTGAGTAGATGGCGTCTTTCGTAACGTAAATGCAAACAGGAAGCAGGCATCTGCTTTGGAAAAAAGCACATTCAATGCAAAGACGGCCATATATTTATAATTGATCGAATGCCAGTGATGGCTGTTTGTAATAACTGCAGCAGCGTGAGCATGTTATGGCGCTACGCTAAGGTGCTTATAACTGGCGAAGATAAATAACCAACCATTTATCAACCAAACTATTTATGTAAAAAGCGTTACAAGTTGAATTTATAAGAAAGAAAAAATGCTAATTATGCTAGTAACAACGGAATGTACAAAAAACGTGACAAAGTTAGAATTAAAAGGATAGTTTTAGATTTACATGATGTAATTGATGTAAAATAAGTTTTATCATAATAACTTTTCTACAAAGATTGATAAGGACCTTTCATGCCAAAAACAACAACACTTGGAACGCTTACCTGATTCATCGAAATACGAGGTATGAACTGAATTAACAGCCTGAGAAACGTTGCTCACCACAATGTTGATGAACGGACAGCAACAAGCATGGTAAAAAGATGAAATCACCCCATGATGGCAGCCAAAATTACTCGAGTAAAGTCTGTTCAGTCGAAGATTCACTTCCGGCATTCCTGCCTGGATGCTTTTCCCAGAATTCCCAGGACAACTTTCGGTTTCCAAATATGGTCATGCCCATGTGTCACATGACAGTAATTATGTTATTTTGTGGGAAATTTTCATACAAACCAGGAAACGTTGGACTATGGAATGTAGGACTGTGGACGTGAGGTAGCAATTTTACAATATTGCCATTGCCGAGTAAAATCTATCTGAGACCGCTATCTCAAGGAATTGATCACAAGATTAATTTTCTTAACTGATCATCATACCTTTCTTTTAATTTCTCCAAAAATGTGACGCAAATCCAAATTTTAATACTGAAAACAGTCCTTTTAATTTTCGGGCTCAAACGGTTGGTCTTCTAAATGAGATAAGGGACTGACTGCAGTTTGTGAATAATTTGCTGCCAATCTAGCTCCTAGAGCTTCACCTAAGCGCTCACTTGCTCACCTGTGCAAGTGCATATTAGCACATTATTAATCACTTGCCCGTTTGGCGAGTAATTAAATTGGTATGTACCGGCTTCTGTCGCCTTTTATTTTTCAATTTTGCAAGGAAATTTTTCTGCACTACCGAACGAGGTGTGAAACACGCAAGGGAGTAATAAACGCCGCGCAGCAACTTCATCTTTCCGACTCTCTCAATTGAAGTATTCCGATGAAGGAATAAAGTTACTCAATTGTGATTCACAATGATATGCAGAGGAATTTTTTGCTGAATCGATCACCTCACAGGTTATCCCGCAAGACCCCTCGTCCGCGTAATATCCCACAAACCGTTCAGCCGCTCGTAGTAAGAGTTCATCGTCTCCTGTTTTTGTCGCCCAAGTCAATAAGGATAATTAGAGCATGCTGGTAGTTTACTTAGAAGCTTAAACAAAACTCAGAGAAGAAGTATTCGTTCCTTCTTCATTGTGTTGTAGTTATTATCAAGTACAGTTAGAAGAGATAAAAGATCAGTTGTCCTGAACTGCTTCAAGTCACTTCAGTCACTAACAGGATAATATTGAGGTTTGTGTGGGTACAATTAAAAAATCGGACCAACATAAAGTGAGCAAGAATACGCTTATATATACTTTGTCTTTACATTCTAACCACTAAGAAACATCTCTAAGACCTTCTAAGAATTAACAAATTTTAAATGCGAACGTTTCCTTCCTTTAGCTTTCTGCATTCTTTCGGCCTCCTTCTTTTGTTCAGCTTCCTCCCGCTTCCTGTCATCTAGTTTTTCTGCCTTGAGTCGTGCATAATCATGTGGTGTGAGCTGATCGTACAGATCTCTTCATCTCTTTTGCGAATGCAATGTTCTCAGGTTGACCATGAAGGCTGGTTCTCACTAGCGCATAAGCAAAAGCATAATTATATATAAGTCCACATACGCAGACGCAGTAAAATGTTGAAAATTAACGCCGCTTGTTAGAACTTTTCCAAATAAAAGGTGCTAATTGTCAACATTTTGCTGCTTCTGCGTATGTCGGCTTTTGCTTATGCGCAAGTGAAAACCAGCCTTAACTGGATCATAACTGACTACCTGCTTTACAGTGCACAGACCTGTACTTGTCACTTCTCCTAGAGCTGACCTTTCACTGGTGACCACTCTTACGTTTATCGACAGAGCTCTTTCAGAATCAGCATTTGTAAGCATTTGTTTGGCAAATGCAAGTCCAGATTTGATCACTAGGGTCAGACATTGATACCGACTGTTACTATCAAATGACATTAGCAGGAGCATAGCATTAAAGTGATGATCAACCTGCTGATTAGAATCAAGTTCAAATACCTCTTGATCTGCTTGTAGCACTGCAGTTTCCACTCGTCCAGCACAGATGAGAAATCTAGCTGAGGCTGAAGTTTCTTAGAAAGATTCTGGATGGAGGAATCTGTGGATTTTTGGTGCCTTTTGAGGGGATTTAAGGCAGCCAAGGTCTCTCAAGAGCTTATTTCCTAGGGGTAATCGTGACTGAAGGTAGGATACTGTGGCAAGCTAATCGTGACTGAAGGTGGGATACTGTGGCAACATAAAATGCTCTAATGCAAAGAATAGCCAGCCTCTGCTTTGCAGGATTCAAACATGCTAAGACCTTTCTGGTTTTATCACCAATGACAAGTTCATTGTCAGTAAGATGTAACAAAAGCACTGGGAAAGTCTGGGCTCGAGTTTCAGAAAAAAATAACTCATAATGACACAAAGTTTCAGTTTTTTGTAGTACACTATTAATCAATTTTATTGGCAATTTTATTTCAAATATTTCAAAATGTTTCTGTGTACCTAGTGAAACCCTAAAAATAGGAAAAACTAGGAATTTCAAGAAAAATAGGAGAAAGTAGGAGGCAGGCCAAAAAATAGGAAAAAAAAAGGAACTTGACACCCTGCAAACGTAGAGAGCGCAGTGATAAATAATGGATATACAACCAATTCATGGTTCAACTGTCGAAAGGTGTAAGGCGAGGATGCCCTTTATCACCGTATCTATTCAACCTTTCTGCTGAAGTGTTATCAAAATCTGCAGCGACCCGACAGTCAAAGGGTTCAATTTATTTGGAAACCAAATGTAACTGTCACAATTTGCATATGATACAAACCTTTTCTGCGCTGATGTAATTTCAGTGAAGAAAGCTTTTATTATTGCCAGTGCATTTGGAAAGACAGCTGGTCCACTGCTAAACGAAAAGAGACAAACGCGGTTTGGCTTACAAACGGTGGGCAATTGCAATAATAATAATAATAATAATAATGATGATGATGATGATGATGATGATGATAATTGCAATAATAATAATAATAATAATAACAATAATTTATGATTTAATAATAATAATAACAATTTTATTCAAGTGTCATGTATTTAGCACTGTAGTGCTAATTGACATAAACTCTTAAGAATCCCAACAATCATTCAAAAATCATTCATTCTTTTTTGAGGTAGCCTCTTCCAGGCGTTCAGTTGGCCAGGGCGCAGCGCAGAAAACAGCGCGCGAAAAAATAAAAGCGCGGCGAGAGGAACGAGAGAACGCCCGTCGGCAAACTTGATAAAAGGTCGTTCCGGTATACCAGGATCTGGTATCACCCTCCGATTGATCAATTTTGACAGACTGATCCTGTCAACACTCGAGCATTACTGACGCAGATGAGATATACGATATGGCGGCGGTCAGAGACCTTTCAACGAGTAACGCGGTGTTCAAATCTATTATAAACAACAAGCTAAAAGATTTCCCAAAATGAAGTGACTTCACCAAGAACAGAAGGATTGCATAAAAATATGGTCAATGAAAGATTCCTTTGCAATCCGTCCATGAGGAATTACTCTTTCCACGAGTGATGTCCCTGATCAATGGAGAAGCCGGCGCCGTATTCACGATCATGGTGGCTTTTCTAGCTCTCGAGGCCACGATGAAAGACCAAGTTGAACGGTTGAACACAATCGGAGTCGCAGCAACGGCAATGGGTATTGACTAAGAAGCCGAGAACAACTGGAAAGTATAAGAGAGATTGTGTGTGCAAAATATGTTTTAAAGCCTCTAAGCTGTCTAAGTGTTGGCTTTCAGTTCGAGGGACAAGGTTTGAAATATTCCGTGAGCATGTTTCAAAGGGGTTGACAACTGAAAACCACAAGCCGGCGGTCATGTTACGCGTCTCTGTAGGCGGTCTATAAGTGGGCGGAATGACCTTTTGTTAAGTTTCCCACAGGCGTTCTCTCGCTTCCTCGAGCCGCGCTTTTTTTTATTTTTTTCGCGCGCTGTTTTCTGCGCTGCGCCCAGACTAACTGAACGCCTGGAAGAGGCTATATTTGAGGCGATTGGTTCAGCAACTGGATACCCAGAGAGCACGCCATTGGATTCCGGCGGTTTCCATCGGAGATTTTACGAAGGTTTAAGCATTGTTAAGCGTGTCAAAGAAATTAGATGCTGTTGCTATATTCGGCATGATGGTGAGCGACGTTTCTCAGGCTGTTAATTCAGTTCATACCTCGTATTTCGATGAATCAGGTAAGCGTTCCAAGTGTTGTTGTTTTTGGCATGAAAGGTCCTTATCAATCTTTGTAGAAAAGTTATTATGATAAAACTTATTTTACATCAATTACATCATGTAAATCTAAAACTATCCTTTTAATTCTAACTTTGTCACGTTTTTTGTACATTCCGTTGTTACTAGCATAATTAGCATTTTTTCTTTCTTATAAATTCAACTTGTAACGCTTTTTACATAAATAGTTTGGTTGATAAATGGTTGGTTATTTATCTTCGCCAGTTATAAGCACCTTAGCGTAGCGCCATAACATGCTCACGCTGCTGCAGTTATTACAAACAGCCATCACTGGCATTCGATCAATTATAAATATATGGCCGTCTTTGCATTGAATGTGCTTTTTTCCAAAGCAGATGCCTGCTTCCTGTTTGCATTTACGTTACGAAAGACGCCATCTACTCAAGTACCGGTAGTTTTTACTGATGCAAAAAATTTACAATAATTTGAAAAATGTACATGTACATGTATTGAATTTGATCAAGCATGAAATATATATATGGCTAAACTATAGAATACAGGGCCACTTATTTACATCTCATTGAATCACAAAAGTGCCTATTGTATTGTACTTCGTTCTTCAAAAAAGTTTTGACACATGTAATACAGGTGGTCCAAAGTGGCCCTGCATTCTGTCATTGCTCCAAAGGCTCAGTAGCCGATTCATGGGTGCCCTTGGCGCCTTGCTAAGGAGCTGAAATGTCACTTGTGTCAGCCTGAGTGCGGAAAATTTAAATGATGTGTGGTTCCAGAAAAATCCTTACCCCCTTACCCCCATTCTCAGAGAGGGTCAGAGATATCCCAAAAGATTTTGATTGAAAATTTAAATAATGCGTATTTCAAGAAAAAATCCATACCCCCCTGACCCTCTGTCAGAGAGGGTCACAGATATCCCAAAGGGTGTCAGTTCAAAGAAGATGAAGAATTTTGCCCAAATGTTAATTGCTTAATGCTAGTTGTTTCTGCGCATCCTTACTGTGCACAAAAATTCACATGCCACGTCATACATTGAGCGCGTGCGCTAAGTACTAAAATGAACAATGATAGGACACATAGCCATTGCTATAGCTTTGCTTGGATTTAATATCTTGGAAGCTTGGTGACTCAATGTGGGAAGTTAAAAAAATTCAAGATTTCTGTCCATGAAACATGGAATCTAGCCACCTTGCAGCTGCTAGGCGTGTGAAACTATGGTCCCTAAATGCGAACTTGTTCTTTGAGAAACCTCACCAGCTGACTAAATTCGCTTAATAGGTCCATTTAAACCATATTTGGCAGAGACCATTTTCTTTCAAAGCTCTAATTGCAATATTTTGGGACTTGCAGCTACTGTGGCCTTCTTCGCTAACAAAGCCTGATTTACCAAGATTTAGGTCTTCTTCTGGACATGTTCTCTCCATAACAGAGTCAGTGACCCCCCATTTTTTTCACATTTCTGACATCGCTAACTCGTCATCTTTCAATGGTAAAATTTTCAGAAAAAAAATCAATGTTAGAAAATTTTCGCACAAACGTCCTTAAGCATAGCCAGTTTGACAATTTTTGAAGATCTACTTATCAAACTGGTTTTACATGTAGCTAGAAAAGATCTCTAACAGATATCAAACTTATTCCACCAACTGGCTCCTTGGTTCACATTATTTGTTGTAATCATAAATTCAAAAAAACTGAACATACTACTTCTTTAACAATAGATATTTCATAAATAAAATTTAGTTCCTTTAGGGCGCATTCGTTTGGGATATTCTGGAATAAGAATATATTCCAGAATATATTCTGGCTATTCTGCTCCTGGGAGCAGAATAGCCGGAATGGAAATCCAGGTATTCCGGAATGAGAATAGCTCCCAAACAAACGCTTACTCGCACTATTCCAATTATTCTAATTCCGATTTGATCCCAAACGAACGAGCCCTTAGTTGTGTCCTTAGTATTTTACGATGTACAGGTATTCTGTAGTCTGTCACTGTCCAGTGCATGTAAGTGCTCAAAACTTCTATTGGCAGGTACCAGGGTGCAACATGTTACCTTTTATGTTCAATGTTGCTTCACCAGTAGGACTGTTTTCACAACTTTGACACTTTCTGGATTTTCACCTGCAATAGGATTGAGAAACCTTTTCAGTGCTCCATACAATGCATTTGTAACAGTACTTCTGCCAGCAACAGCACCTCCACTTAAGAATAATTTAGAGGGCCACCTCTAGTTTTGATTGAAGGTAAACCATGATTAAAAAACTCTCTCTTGTTTTTTTTTTTACTGGAGTGGACAAGGGCTTAATAATCATTGTCAGACATGTGCTTTATATGAAGTTGCTCATCATCAATATTTGTAGGTAAAATACCATTATTATCAGGCATATCATATTGGCTATGCTCCCTGTTTTTTCCAGGATCAAAGCAACTAAATAATTCATTAGGCTTCTCCTTGACAGCACATATTAATATCCTGTGCATTTGGAGCAACATTGTCAAAGTTTAAGCAAACTTTTGGTGAACCCAACTTCAGTTTTAATTGCTCTTGCAACACGTAAGTCCTACAGTTACTGATATCCACCTGTTGGTCTTTTATATTTTTAAAGGTTCAGCAAGTCAGTCAGCTCATGTGTTGTTGTAGGTCAAGATGTTGAAGGGCACTTGTAACAAGACTTGCTACATGTAAGTTTTTGATATCTGTAGCATAATTATTGTTCACCCTTTGAATACTGAAAATAATTCATTTAAAATTATTCTTGACTATGTTCCTGGTTAGACTGGTTGATTTTGAGTTTTTATTTTACATTACTTTCAGTGTTCAAGACTAAAGGCTTCCTGTGATGTCAAGACTACCAAAGGTAATATAATCATGATTATCATGTAATTTAATTTTTATGCGAGTGACATTGTCTGTTTTCTTCACTCTAAACACTCAATGTGTAAAACCGTGAACACCAGAGAAAATTTCTGGAATGTTTATTGTCTCGCGACCAATCAGAAGCGAGGTGAAACCGCAGAAGATAACCATCAAACTGCAGCACGGATTAGTCACGACTTGATTTGAAACAACGAGCTGGCTTTTTCTTCCACAACAAATCTTCAATTTTACCGTTTTCAAATACTGAAATTGTTCTTTTAGTATTTCAGCTTATTTATGGGCAAAGAATAGATATGAATGATATGTTTAGTGACATATTACGTAAAAGTGATGTTGAATCAAGTAGATAGGATCAGACAAGGCTAGACAGCGCGTCTGAGAAAAAAAAAAAACGAACCAATCAGAAGCAGGGCTGACCGGTGTGCTTCACGTGCGGTTCAAAGGGTCATGCTAGTTGGCTGTGATTGGTGATTTTCGATCCATATTTTTTTGTAGCTGAGAAGCCTTCATCCGAAAACTTGTACTGTTGTAAATTTCGACAATTTACACTGGCTTCTAGGACTTTTCCGAATTCGGTAGTTTTGTTTTTGAAGGTTAGTCATGGAAGAAAAGCCAGTTCGTTGGAAGAAAAAGCCAAATCTTTTGCAGTTTCATCTCGCTTCTGATTGGTCGTGAAACAATAAACATTCCAGAAATTTTCTCTGGTGTTCACAGTTTTATGGGACAGACTGTAATTATTCAATGACAATCTAAAAAAATGATAAAGGATCAAAAGAAATGCCCATCAGCCAAGAGTGAATATATTTCACAGTGCTCGCACTTAACTTTTAGCTCTGGTATTCCACTGGACCAGTAGGCTTAGAATTTACTGGTCTCGGGAGCAAAGTTACTGGTCCACAGTATCGCAGTCCCACAGTCAATGAATAAGTATTAATTAAAACTAATTGTTTAAAAACTGAAGTGCTACCGTGGTCTGCTGTCTCACAGTCAGTGAATAAGGTATGAAGTAAGCTCTAAACTTAAATGCTACCACGGTCCGCAGTCCCACAATGGATGAAAGAATGAGGTATATTCATGGTTTTTATATGCAGTTATTATGTTAATTATGACAACTGTGGGACTGCAGTAGCAGTATTTGAAAATATGTTAAGTGGCTTGGTATTCTGAAGTTTAGCCCGGCTTCCTTTCCACAATTCCTGAAATTTTGGTGTTTTCTTGATCAGAGCTGCAGAAGGCGTTGTAGGTGTCGTGTTATTCTTTCGATCTTCCTTTCCTCCGAGGAAAGTATTCAGTGAGCTTTGAACTTGTTTTCGTTTGGATGTTTGAGCAAGTTGCATTTTGAAAGAAAATATAGTGGAAACACGGAAAGGAGACCGTCAAATTGATTCCCACAATGCATTTCATTTCAGAGTAGAACCCAGACTATTACCTGCCAGGAGAACGCCTTGTATTTTTCCTCGATCTTTGTGAAGCAATCGTTTTCGGAAATTATTTGTTTGCTTTGTCACTTTTAGCCCTTTTTGGCAAGATATCAATTAAAGCAATTGAAGACCTTCGGGCAAAAAGGGCGTATATCGGTTTTTGGCCGATTTTCATTTTTTTTCAGGATCGAGCTAATTTTTCACAGACTGACTTGTTTTGACATGAAACGCATCGTTCTGTAATTGCTTTGGTGGTTATTCGCTTCGTTCTCTAGAAATAACGTATGCAAAAAAACTCAGTTTTGCGTGAAGCGGCATCTTTATGAGCAAATCTTTTGAAGGCAGATTTCGACGCGACCCGAACTTAAACGATTACTGTTGGCAGCTTCGACAGCAAGTTAAAATTTTTAAATTGATGTTTTGGTTTGTGAAATAGCTAGAGAAACAGAAAAAAAAAAAAAAAGCGCCGGACCTTGTATCGAACCCGCGTCACAACAAAACAAATCCAGACCCGCTCTGTACCGCGCCTTAATCGCTTGCACTAACGAAGCAGCACTAAGCAGCAGTAACTGATTTGCGTAATTATACGAATAATAAAACTAAGTGAAACAAAAGGTTTCTTTTGTTTCTCGTTGAACAAAAGGTCTCCAAAAGAAAACTGAGTTTTTTTGCATACGTTATTTCTGGAGAACGAAGCGCAAATTCACCAAGACAATTACGGAAGATGCGTTTCATGTCAAAACAAGTCTGTCTGTGAAAAATTAGCTCGATCCTGAAAAAAATGAAAATCGGCCAAAAACCGATATACGCCCTTTTTGCACGAAGGCCTTCAAATTATTTATCGTGTAACTTTACTCGTCAAGGGGGACTAGTGGCAAAAAAAACTCATTGTTTTTGGGCAATTTTTACTCGTTTTCGACGAGTGGATGACCGTTTAAATTCGAGCACTGTTTCAATATTGAATGATCTGTTTTTGGCAGTGTGTGTAATAACAGACAATGTACATCTGTAGTGACTATACATTATGGACTATATAGTTATGAAGTCAGTAAAAAATGTGTGGCTCTAGATGTTCTGTATTAATAAATTTTATAGTTATCCTTAAGTTTGTAGTCTTAAACATTTCAATCATTTTCTTCTGTATTTGTTACAATCATGCGCATGTAGATTTTTGTCAGCTGGCATCTTGTACGTTTGCCATAAAGCAGCTACAGCTTTACTTTCAATCACTTATAATAAGTTGATCATTTTGCTCATGAAATCCTGGACTTTTTTTCTTTTCTAACAATTTGGCACTGCCTTTGAAGCAAAAAAGGCAATTTTGTTACTGTAAATATTTATTAGTGAGTACACTTATGCACATTATTAAATCTGTGCTGATTTGCCATGCTTAAAGTTAGCAAACAGCCTTGCAAAGGGTGATCATATGCATATCAAATGCCTCACTTTGGATGCTCAAGTTCCATTCCATGATAGCCAATGAAAGTAAATAAATAAATAAGAATGTTCGCACAAAATTTTTCCAGTCAATAGATTTTTTAAAAATTTCTGCTGCAGTCATGTGATGACTGTTACACGTGCCGAAAATGTGAAAAAACAATTGTGGGTCACCGACTTTGTTTCAGAGATGCATGTAACAATCATAATCGAAACTCGTGCCATTTAACTCGTTTATTCATAAGAATCACCCGTACATCACATTGAAGTATCTCGCTCACTCGAAAAACATCAAAGACTCTCCCTCCTACTCTGATTGAAAGCTGGATATTATGACAAAATGCATGTGATCAAACCGGTTTAAACAAGAATATGTACAAACAAAACGCAGTGTCCAATGTCAGTGATTAACTTTGCTATAATGCAGGGTGAACGATTTTCTACAATGCATGTAAAGTATATGGAAAACTAACCACATTTTGAAAAATTGGATCATGTAATTCAACAATGGTCTACAGGAATTTATATTTAAATATAGTTAAATGGAATTTAACATAGTTAACGACTAGGAGCTTATCTTGTTTGCAGGTGGTGTTAGTGCTTTGGTCCATCTGCTAGCGTTTAATGTGTTATGTAGCGTTTGTGATATAGTCTGTGAATGTACAGAGTTGTGGCCAGGAGGTAGTCTGGTCAGTGGCATTCTTTGTAAGCGTTGGCCAATGTTCTGGCCGTGTATTAGCGTTTGTTTAGCGTTGTTGTAGTCCACAGCGTTTGCAGCAGTCATATGGCAGTGGGAGTCCCGGGGCTGACTTTGTCCAGCGGTATTCTGGGTTAGTTCATGCGTGGTCATCCCATGTGCTTGCAGCGTGTTCATTACTCTGTTAGTGTGGCGTTTGTGGGTTTAGTAGTTTTGGTAGTTTAGCGGTTCTCGGTGTTCCCTCCCTCTCCCCCCTCCCCCCTATAAAAATAATTTTCTCTCCACTGAGCCATCTGGCTCGAGTGTGACGGGTGCCTGAGGGGGGCTTGGCGCGGGGGGCTCGTGGCTTGGTTGCGGGTCGGGCAGGCCAGTCGGGTGTTCTAGTGCCTTGGGGTTGTGATTGCGGTTGCAGCCCCCGGGTTTCTTGGGCACCTACCCTCCAATAGCGACTTGGGCATTAAAAAATAATATCAAAGGTGAGTCAGTGGAAGCAAACAATTTTTAGTCATGTTTTGTACAAGTGAGTCTGTTGCATAAATAATTCCAAATGTTGCCAATGTTTGCACAAAACTCAACCCTTCAAGAGGCATTTTGAAAACACCACACAGATGAACAAAGAGCTAAAAATAGTGGAATTTAATGGTGCATGTTGCAAAAAAATTCAAACTTGTAATCAGTAGATTTGTCTTCATTTTTTAGATCATTCCTTCTTTTAGTAACTACATTTATTTGACCCTAAATAAATTATTGATTTATTATCACTAAAGATGGCTGCCCAGTCTAATTAGCCATTAAGGTTATTTCTGGCAGCCATGTACTCTTTTATCTTAAGTCATTCCTTTTCATTTAATTTAATTTTTAGCTGAGTACCAAATGAAGTTGTTGTTTTGTTTTTGTTAGTTAAATCTAAAATGTTAATTCCATTTTTATTTGTCTCAGGGGTTCATGCCT
>JAHPZR010042570.1:37500-42762 GCA_019787425.1 Platygyra sinensis | reverse complement strand
ATAAGTGCTTTAAAAAGATGCCCTGCCAATGAAGCTTTACATTTAACATCTTTTTCATTGGCACTGAGGGACGCAAAAAAGTCTAACGCCAGCATGCGCGCGTTCTGCAGAAATTATCTTGTGGTGTTTGTTTTGGTATTTGATAACTTCTCGTTTTAGATACATCTTGTCTTATATCGCCTCAGTTTAATTCGTCTTCTCTACCAGTCGAACCTTAATTTTATCTATGACAAAATAGAAGCTGACTGCATGCCTTTTTGTTTCTATTTCTAACCGGACGAGAGGATGCTGCACCTGCCTCAATCAGTAACCGGTTCCGAAGCTTTATTATGTCCAATTTAAAAGCTTCATTAGACGCTCATAGAACAGCTTTCTTAAACCATAGTTAATAGAGGGGAATGTGAAACTCCAAAGTTCTCTGTTGTATGTTTTTGTTCTCTTTTTTTGCCTTCGACTATTGATTACCCGCAATTCATAACCGAAATGTCGTCCTCCGTACAACAAATACTTACTCAATTAACGCTTGCTGGCCCGTGCTAGTGCTACTCTCGAGAACTTCATGCTGGGGGGGAATACTATTTTGATCGAAAGGACTTCCAGTGTAAAAAGTTCTTTTAAGGGCGATTTAACGTTCGTGTTTTACGGCACATTTTTTTCTTTTACGGTACGTGCACATTCTGATTGCCTTCACCAATGACACAACAATAAACGACATTACATTTATCGACCACCGAAGTGGCCTGCCTACCAGGTCAGGCTTGCTCGTCACGTATTCTTCCCACGGTCGAGAGCGTGGGTCTCCATACAGCTCTCCTTGAATACTGAGAAATACTCACTAGGTTTATCATTGATTTGTTTATTTTTAAACGGGCACGAGAATGTCACCCTCTTGGAATCGTGGGTTTGATTGTCGTGGGTGGGAGGATTTATACGTCGAGTATGGGGATGCTGATAAATATAACTTTTTTTTTTTACATCGTCAAGCTGAAGGCCTACACGTGGGAAGGCGGGAAAAACGTCCGACAACCACGAGATCACGAACTGTCATGGCCTGGATCGAACACTTCCTTGATCCCGCGCCAATTACTTGACAAATAGCCGGCTCGTAGAACCAATCACAATCTAGAAGTTTTGTTGATTTCACGTCAATCACGTGAACTTTAAGATGCCTCGATTTCAGGATGTTCAAATTTGAGCGACTAGGGCAGCACCATTGTCAATCCAACAGGAAATACTGCTGCACTGAAAAAAGACGAAAGTTTCTGATAAGGTATGTGACATGCTTCACCGAGATCTGAGTACCGGCGTAACACGTCATACCCCATTCTAAGTCGAATATCATAAGTTCGTATTTTTAAAACTTTGTCCGTAATGGCGATTTTCGCTATGTTTGCCTACTGTTTGTGAAACGTCCGAAATAGTTCTGACTTTTTCGCTCGTGGAGATTTGTCAATGTCGAAAATTTGCGAGTGTCGCACAATTTAGAGACTAATTCTGTTCATAGTTTCAAATTGCTCTCGCGCTGGGCGATTCATCCTAACTCGTATTACTTATTAAAGAGAAATAACCATTCAGTTTATTTCACGAGCATTAATTAGTTGCTAAACCATGTACAGAGTGCATCTCTCTATGCCTTTCGTGTAAAGGAATTTTATCACTGTATTTTGCCGAGTTATAGATCCAAACCCTTTTGAAAGTGTTATACAACAGCCCAAGCCTTGGTCCTCTTTAATCTTTATTGAAAGACCATATTATATATGTAAAAAAATAATGTGTTGAATTATTCTCTCATCCACTGAACAGACGCACAGCAACATGGAATCTTATTGCTAAAGATACGCATGCCAATCATGAACCAATTCTTAATTAGGCCCTCTAGTTATTATCGTCGAATGCCATGGCTTTGTAGAATGATTCAGGAAGAAAATTGACGTCAATTTGTAGAGAAACAATTTTGTTGTTTGGAAAACAGCAATACACGCACATATACCTAAGTTAATTTCAGCGTAATTTCGTATTGCAGGACTCACCTTGCCTTGCAGGTTTAGAGTAGTCGGTTTCTTGGCAAGGCCCCTGATCTGTGCTGCGCGTCAAGTCATGACACTTTGCAAATTGTCAACTTGCGTCGGAACAGAGAAACAAGAGATGTTTTGGTGATGGCAGTTCAAATGCAGCCGTATCGTGCAGATAGAGTGAAAATAATGTTTGCAAGGGTGTGGTAACAGTAAATTGTGGACGGTAATATTTTAAAGAGTACGTAATTGTGCCTGCCTAGCAGAACTGTCACAGTTTGCTGTTCCTCGGGAAACCCCCCTCTTCAGTTGGAATTTTATGCTCTACTGAAAACATCTACCATTTATAATTTGAAAACGTGCAGCCCAAAGAAATCTGTTCATTCGGGCATTTTCTTTGTTCGTGTTTTCAGTTGGTTTTGCTTTCTTATTTCCACTTTTGTTTGGGAGTTATCTACTGATTTTGAACTTGCCTGGTCAGCAAGATAGCCATTGGCTAGTGGACTTTTTTCTCTCTTTACCAAGAAATACAGATTGGTCAAAATGCCAAGTATGCAACAAAGCACACTTTATAAAATACCGGCACTTACTCAGCATCTCACGAAGTGGAATAATCGTTGGCACTTTCGACAAAATATTGTCAGACGTTTTATCAATCAAAGTCATTAATCAAACTATCTCGTGGCAATGGCTGTTTGTGATCGAGATACAAAGCATAAAGCGTCACGGTTAAACGGTTTGAAAAATTTAGCCTAAATTTTCAAAGTTCAATTTCGTTGCTGGAAATCAATGTCAATCTTCTCCATCCTTAACCATCCTTGTTCCTTTATGGTTTGTTATTATCTCTTTGGTGTTTTTTTATCTTTCTAAAGTATTATTTTCATGTTTCCTTCAATTTCAAGGTAATTTTGTTGATGGTTAAAACAACTAAAAATACCGTGACGTAGCCCCTTTAAGAACAATATCGGTACAAGACCGAAAGTCAATAAGTCAAAGTTTTCGATTGATTATTCATGCCTGCTTTCAAAACAATGTGCGCGGTTGCCGAAAATTAATTCCTCGATCGTTTTGATGGAATTTACAACTCATGCGAGTGACGTATTTGAAGACACCGGAAAAGACAGAGAACACAAGACAACTTTCGCCAAGGTGGAATAGTACAGTTCTGTCCGCACCATAGAAACACACAGCAATCCTTGTAAGCCGAAAGTACAAGGAGAAAGCGCATATTATTTGCAATAATTTGTCTGTACTGACAACATTGTGTATGCTAGATTTGAAGATGTTTAAACTTAAAGTTTTTCTGCGAACTCTCGTTTCCCAAGGTACCTGGGAGGCTGTAAGATGAGCGACCCTGTGAACGAGGTGCTTTTTCTGCGCGTTTTTATATAAGCATTGGTTGAGCCGAATTATGAGCAGATAAACCATGTCGCTGTCTTTATTCTCATGGAGGCCTACTCATGACTGGCCAGATAGGTTCCTAATTTTCAAAAATTTAAGGTTGCTCTTAACCCTTTAATGGTAGGGGATGCTCATCATCGCTTTCAAAAATTGTAACGTATTATTTTGGTCTTATATTTGGTGCTCCATAGGTTACTATGTTACTATTCAAGTGTACCTTTTAGGTAAACTCAAGAATGAACCTACACAAACTTTGTCACAATAAGTTGCTGGCTTACAGATTCACTTTTTTACATTTCTCGTCGGTGCTAACCCAACGCTATTAAACCACCGCCTCTTGTAGCCTCCCCAGTTTTTCGGCTCGCATCAGAGACCACGATGGCGGCCCATCGAACTCGACGATCGAACATCTACGATCTCACGGCAAAATAGGGACTCTGAACAGTATACACTATGGGTCTTATTTATGTGTTGTGTTTAAATGGTAATCTCTTAGGGTCAAAATAAAATAATATACGAGACAATTCGATTCGTGATAGTTTCTTCCATCTGAATCCATTTCAGTGAGTTGCGTTCTACGTAATGAGTTACTCGGTGTAATTTTTTCCTTACTGGAAGAGTCTGTCTTGGAAACGCAGTAACAAGACTGATGAGAGCCTAATGTTTACAATTCTAAAGAACTGGAAGAATTAATAAACAACATCTGAGCTACCTCGAGCCCGACATACAGTAATTAATCACATATGGTCCCGAAAGACGCTACTCGGCGGGCGAGCGAGGCGCAAGTCCATTCATATGTGGTTCTTTAGCTACTTCATTTTGAAAGTTCTTTTGTCGATTAAAATAATACGGATGCGACGACATGTTTAGCAGTCTATGCGCTAAAGAACATTAACTTAAATTTTACAGGATATTACAGGATACTATTTTACAGGACTACTATATCGTGCTCTAGTATTCTTGTACTTACGTCTGTTTCCTTCGGCAGCTTCCTCAAGTAGATAAGCCATACCTCACTTGTTATGTGCTCTGGTCGAAGCTTCTCTTAGTTTTCGGACTTCTGTTCTGTAATCACAAAATCAGAACACATTCAATCTTTTCCATCAAATTGTTTTTCGCCAGTGAAACTGAGAAAAATAGGCGAAAGAGAGATCGTCAACAAGGTGGCGGGGAAAATCTCCTTCATCGCACAGATGTGACGTCTCGGTTTGCATTATTTGATGTACTGAAGATTTTACTGACAAGATATCTGAAAGTGCAATGACGTGAGAATAATGGAAACGGAAAGACGGACTGCAGGAATTAGTACAAATATGCCTTTGAGTATATTTGTGATGTACGGCATCTACTGAATTATTATTTGAAGATTTAGGATTTGTTGGAAACAAAAACAAAAAATAAGATAAAAATAGCTGGATTACAAAGGCCAATTTATGTCAGCTTAAACCGTCTGCTGTCAGACTGCCTGCTTTGTAAATTAGGTTTTTGGCATACAACCACAATCATATGAAACAAAACACCACTGGTTAAACCTGGCAATGATCTGCCAATTTGGCAGCTGCAGCAAAATAATGTATGAATGGGTGTGGTCATAAGAGGAAAGTTTTACTGACGCATCAGTGTTTGGGCTACAGGGTGTGCGACTGTGCGGTCGACGACCTGGAACATTGGCGCAACTTTGTAACGGCTGTAACTAATAAATCGTAGCGAACTGGCCATCCCGCCGTTAGACCTGCTGCAGGCAAAAAAAGGTGTAGTAGTCAAATCAGCTCAATATTCATAATAGCGAATACTTTCACCAATGGAAAAGAGTGAGAAGACAAGGCTTAGTTGACAGTCTCAGCTCTCG
>JAHPZR010042570.1:12500-30000 GCA_019787425.1 Platygyra sinensis | reverse complement strand
GTCTGACTTTTAGTGCAAATGATTGCGTATTTTCTCTAAATGAACAGCAAAAGGTGTATTAGAGCACTTCAATCAGCTGAACGTATGAGGAACATTAGACCAGTACTTGTAAATCTTTATACAGTGTACATAGTCACCTCGATCATTTTACGTCCGAAGAAAAAAATCTAGTACTTTCAAGTCTACAACACAAATTTAGAGAAATTTAAAAAGGATAATTTCTTTCATTATTTTTTTAAATTATTGTCAGTTCTATCTTTTAAATGCCTTGATCTTACAGTTACCTAACATTAATGAAAGCCCAGTCTTGTCGGCCACAAAAAAGTTTATGCGTTTATTATTATTTATTTATTACGGAAAGGTTCGTGTCTTCATCGCTGGTATGAACATTCTTATCAATACGATAAATTTACGTTTTCATTAATTATTCCTTTTGGAACTTTCAAGAATTATGCATTACATAGTCTTGGATTCTTCTGGACTCCTATTAATAGCAAAGGGTGGTAAAAAAAGAGGTATTTCAGCCAAAAATAAACTATTTTCAATAAAATCCATTGTTTCCTACGACAAAGGTTTGAGAGCATTGTATATTAAATAGCAAATCAGTCTACAGACACTCAACAAATTAATTCTTAATACGCTAGCTTAATTCTCTCTTCATTATTGAACGAGAAGGGCTGAACAGACGGCATTCAAATCCTTTGTGAAAACAACCTTAGCCACATGAACATTCTTGGCCTATACCTGATGAATTTATATTCTTCACGCTGCTATGGGAAGTCCTTGTTCGCTAACAACAAGGGAAAACAAAGCGTGTACATACGTCACTTTTGACGGCATTCTCTTCTTATTCACTTTTCTCATGATCTAGCTTGGCCTGCGTCAGAAGTGACCCGAAAATTCAAAACCAGAACAATCAAGTACCTCATTAATCACCGCGTCATTCAAAATTTAAATTTGTGCGGGTTACGCTACGTTTCAAAACTTGCCTTCCATGCACACATGTTCAGAGTTTCTAATTCTACTCTCCTTCTTCAATTTGTTATCGAACAAACGAATATAAATGCGGCTAAATTTAACCAGCGTTCATATAAGTGTTTTTGAGCGTGTGTATGATCGCCCCCGGGTCTAATTTATAATTTATAAGGCTCTGAAATTCAATGAAATTTCGAATCAGACTCCTAGATGCGGGATTGTCGGTTGGTATGTATTTTAAGCAAATTGCATCGTTTAATTCTGCCATCGGTCGACCATGTCCTGTTGTTGATTCCACAGTACTGATGACTGATGCAAACACACAACCTAGTTTATTTAATGACAAACGATCTTTTAAAGAAAAATGCTTGAGCTGTCCAACAGGCTGACTATCAATTATTTATGGTCGGTGTTTTGGGATTTGGAAGATCCTGTGGCTCAGAAAGTAAGACATAACTTAGGCTTACCTTTTGAAGGGTTCAGAAAACAAACAGCTGTATCACACTCTACCTCGCAGTTTCTTACTTAGAAATGAAAGTTGTGAGCAACGTCAAGCTAATTCTGTAATACAAGCTATTTCAGACAAAACTCATTCGGGGATTCCCCCGCTTTTGATTTGCGTCAAAGAGACTTTGTACCGACTTCCGATTTCTCACCGTATTGGGTCAGTATTTTGTCTAGTGGATGAATTAAGAGGTCGAAAATTACGGTGCTCGTAGGTTAGTGCTTTTGATAATGCATGAAATTCTCAAATAACTCAGAAGAGTTCATTACAAATTGGCATGACGTAAGCGCAGTCCCAAGTAGAAGGGTCTTTTAGGGGGGTTTATACCTTGACGGTAAAAAAATATAGCTTTTTTGATGATTTACGGTCAAGTGTCAGTGATGAAGGATTCCCCCTATTCGTTCTAATTACAGCAAGTTCTAAGTTAAAGGGCTTCAAAATAGATCCAAGAACCGGAAACCCTGATGGGCTTCTCGCAAATGATCATGCGCAGAAGATGATCCCCAAATTATACCGCAAATGTCTCCCAGATTGTACCACAAAAGATCCGGTCGGCACCATAAATGATGCTCAAATTTTACCGCAAATGATTCCTAGGTTTTTCTTTATAGAAATATGTTTCTATCGTGTCACCTAAGATGTATTATGACACGGGATGTTAACTGTACGTCACGCTTGGGCATTTTACTTCAAAATTGGGCCAAATTGAATAACTTTTGAAGTTTTTATCTTATTAATCTGAAATGCTGCACAATGGCGGGCATTAATATTACATAACATTTGGTTGTTTTAGATCATTAATCTTGTACATTTTTGGCGGGAAAACGTGGTCACAAAGATAATTTTTCAATTAAGCACATTTAATGGTCTCTGATGACAGAAGACACTTACATAAGGTTAAAACAAAAAATACTCAAATATCTTATTTCAATCAAAAGATAGAGCTGTTACAATATCACAAATTGTTACTAAAAATATAATTAACTTAAAATTCATTTTATTATATCTCAGAACTGAATCAAGATATTGTAGACTTTTTTTTCGGTTTTGAGCTTGTCTCGGGATAGTCTTTCAACAAGTAACATCAAATTTCACAAAATATAAATTCAAAAATTTCACTGAAAGCTTATAAAGTCACTTTCCCGCCAAAAAAGACGAAATCGAAAAATCTAAAACCATAGTTCCCTGAATCATTAACCTATCTTTTATTGTCTAGGATTTGAGGTTAACTGGATAAAGGCTCGCAGAGAAATATTGTTTGCAAAAAATTGACCCAGTTTCGAGCAATAATTTCCAAGCATGTACATGTGTATTCTTGAATTTAGAGACAACTGAAAACTTAAGTGTAAAATGCGAGTCAATTTTCCTTGCGTAAGCACTTCGTCGGCAGAAAAAAAAACTGGTATCGCTCAAAAACGTCAGCTCCTCTACAGTCAGTACGGCGGGCGCGGTCAGTTTCAAGTTGACCGTCAACGGGGTGGAAAGACCTCACAGCGCGCGGGGGATGCGATGGAGAGGGGTAAGGGAAGATTCTGTAAGAATTAAATTATTATTTTGGTCATCATTGCGCGCGTTAAAACAGACTGCAAACGTTACCAAAAATACACATAAACGATTAACGTTATCGTGAATACGTTGATGGTTATCGACAGATCCTGTAGGCAATTTTTAACATTTCAGCTATTACCTGTTATGAACCTCACCACTACGAGGTCTTACTTAGGTGTGTTTGTGCTTTATTAAGCGGTTTTAATTTGAATGTTGAAAAATAATTGGTTGTATTTGCACTTACTACGGATTACACGATTAGTTTAAAAAACTCGCGCCACTTTTTCATCTCAATCAGAGGTAAAGCCAAAACAATCGTGACACACTCGCACACTTTTTCCCGCGCTTTGCGCGGGGTCTCTATTTAACAATTAGACCCTTCGCCCTCAAGGGCTACGGGTCAGCAGCCCTTATACACATAGCTATATGCTAGCGCGCGCTGTGATTGGCTAATTTTCTATGAAAAAGAAATGGATGGTTCATAGAGATGGTTCATGCTGACGCCATCGTCGGTGAAATTTCTTGCCAGCGAAAGTTTTTCTCACAACTTTTTTCGAGTAAAACTTAACTTTAGCTGTTACTAATAGCTAGTGTTTTTCAACATTTGAGTTAGGGTTTCTCGATGACTTTGGAGACTTGGAAAATTAATGTGTCTGAAATGGTTGCAGAAACATCAGTGCTACCGGTGAAAACAACACGTAGCACGCGCACGTGCACGTGCAGCGAAACGTGCTGTCAGTGAAAACAACACGTGCACGTGCACGTGCAGAACTTGCAATTTGATAAGTGCAGAAAAAGCGACTTTTCAGCGTGAAAAATGTCTTGCTATGTTATAAAAGCAATGGACAATGCCTAGCTAGCGTCCATCCAATTCGGGATCCACTTGGATAGTTGGGAGAGCACTTAGGTAGCTAGAGATGCTCTCGGCTGCGCCTCGAGCATCTCTTACGCTACCTTCGTGCTCTCCCAACTATCCGCGTGCATCCCGAATTGGATGGACGCGCGCTAGGCATGGTCCATTCCTTTACATTGCGGCCCCCCGAAGCCGAATAGGGCTATTGACCCCGTGGGGCTTGAGGGCGAAGGGGTCTAATTGTTTTAGTATCACCCAACTAGTCGGACGAAAAGGCAGTAATAAGTTAGCGAATGCAAGTTGAAGAAATATTTATTTGGGGGAAAAAACGAAAGAAAAACCGGCGAATTTCGCTACTCGATGACTATTACCATTAGACCACTAGTAGCGTAGCCAATCAAAATGCAGGATTTGCATTAGACCACTATTGGGTGATACTAAGTGCAATTATTTGGAGTGTTTGAGTGGTTCATGGTAATTTCTGTGTCTTTGTGATTGACTAGAGTAATTACTTTGGTTTAAGTTTTACGATACTCTATTGAAAGCCGCTCTACCTGTATCTTTTAAGCTTGGTTTTTATTTGTGAGATTAGCACAAAAGTGAAGCCTTGGAGCCAAGCTGGGCTCATAGCTGCCGGAGCTTATTCCGGTTTCTGTAGCATGAAGCGGCTAGAAGTATTTCTACTTCCTGGACGGGATGCTAGTCCATCGCAGGTCACTGCCCCACAATTTTGTTCGGTTTCCCCAACAATTCGCCGGTACCCATTTATGCACCTGGGTGGAGAGAGGCACTGTGAGAGCAAAGTGTCTTGTGTCCAAGAACACAACACAACGACCCCGGCCAGGGCTCGAACCCGGACCGCTCGCTCTGGAGTCGAGCGCACTAACCATAAGGCCACCGCGCCTCCCCAGAGATGAGCACAAGCGTTATCGCCAACATTAGCACAAGCCCGAAACGGTATTATACACACAAGCGTAAGCAAATGAAAAAGAAACATTTTTGATCATTAATTAACTCGCACTGCGCATGCGCATGTCGATGGTGTGAACATATTTGTGCCTTTGTCTGTGTTTGTGTTTGTGCTTATGTCAAAAGTGTGAGCCAAGCTTTAGGAGTCAAAGCTTAAGAAATAATTCGATTCATAATAACTTTGTCAGTGTGAATGCAATTTCGGCGACCGGTGTAATGCTCTTCACACTGATAAAGCAAGCTTGAAACGCAACAGTGATCGAATCGCAGAGTGCCCCATGTTTAATTGCAGGCCTAGAAGTTCTGGATCGAAATTATTGACATCATCTAAACTACCTCGAGCCCGCAAATATAAGAATAATATTTTGTTGGCCAGTGCAGCTAAATCTCAATGACTACATCAGTATTCACATGCAAGAAGTTTTCAGTTTACAAGAACGACGCTACGTCAGCTGCGAGCTAGGCTTGTCATCCCATTTGGCTTTCTTCGCTCTGCTGCTTCACTTTTTTAGATAGCTCATTTCGGATAAATACAGATCCACCCTATACATATTTAGCAGTCTATGTGTTGAGAGAATTTACTTAAAGTTATAGGATACTATATTGCGATCCAACTATAGTGTACTACTATACCTTTACTTCCTCGGCAGTTTGCTCAAATGGTGAATGCCTTTCAATTACACCGTGAACTTCAAAGTCTTCCTAGCCTCAAGTCGGAGCTTGTCTGGTTTCGTGGACTTCTAGTCTGTAACGGCAGATCAGAACACAGTACTGGTTAGAAATGCGTCGAAACTTTTGTTATCCAATTGTGTTTGTCAGTAAAAAGAGCAATAGCGAAAATATCCCACGCGAATTTTCAACAAAGGAGGATTTACATACAAGCTGGGAAATCCCTTGCATAAGCAACAAGCTGAACCGGAATACAGCAGGTGTTACACAGCCTCATCTGAACACCAGAGGCGTGGGAGAATTCGACACAGTTATGGAAACCCGAGACGTAGTCGAGGGTTTGGTACGTCTCTAGTAAACACGAAGAAGTGCTTTATTGCTTTTATGGTTGCGCCACAACCGTGTTTACATACTCTTATCTAAACACAACTAACGACCATGAAAGCGCGCTTCGTGAAATATTAAGAAATAGAAAACATGTACCGTGTTTGGTATCGAGTTATACAAACACGAGTGGAAGTTTGGGAGAACGAGAAATGCTGTGGGAACACGAGCCGCAGGCGAGTGTTTTCCACAGCTTTTTCGAGTTCTCCCAAACTTTCACGATGTTTGTATAACTCGATACCAACACGAAGTACATGTTTTCTATTTCTTTTAGAAAACACCACGACGAGAAAAGGAAAACAACTTGTTTAACTTTGATTATCAAAATGTGAATTCTCTTTGCTCGCGCCATCACTACGTCAACAGCGCGCGCTAGTTCTGTGTCTCCATCGAGTTATACAAACACGATTTTCAACCAATCAGCGCGCGTGCTTTCTTAGAACTGTTTTCTAAATATACTTTTCTGCTTGAACTGCCTGGTTGGTAAATTCAGTTTTTGGCATTCCATATATATACAAAATGGAATGAGACAAACATCCTCTGGTTAAACCGAGAAATTATTTGCCCATTTGGCACATGTACGAAGGGTGTGGTCATTAGAGGAAAGAGTCACTAACGCATCAGCGGTTTTCCTTAAAGATTGGAGGTTTGAAACAAGAGCAGAGATTTGTATTTTAACGTTTTAAAAGGAGTACTGCAAAACATGAATGTAGCTTCATTAAGGCTGGAAACTAGTCGCCGGGCAGGCTGGCCATCCCATTTAGAATCAAGTAATTCAAATCAGCTCGATATTAAAATAAAAAAGAAAAGAACGAATACGTACACCAGTGAATTAGTGTGTCAAGACAAGGTGGACGGAGTCTCGGATCTCGGCCATATTTGGAAAGCAAATACTGCAATAGCCTACAACCGAGCTGATGACAATCAGCGTATGACCACTAAACACCACCATTTGTGAACACTTGTCTTTAAAGAGTTCGAGGAAGAAGAGCTATCCACATGTTGCAAAGGGAACCCAAAATTTGAATTTAAACGTTAATCGACGATTGAGGCTAAGAGTTCCGCCGAGGGGCAGGGGGAAGGGCCGGCGGGGAGGGGGGGCGGAGTATGTAACGGTAAACCGAGTTTGTATACGGAACCGGGAGGGGTTTCCTGTCATCCAAACCCCTCCCCTCTATGCATGAACCATTTTCGACATTGTAGGTAACCGTTTCATAAATCTTACACACACGCAGCCCGTCCATACCTGAAACAGTAGACAAATGCACCCTTTTTCTACAGCTGGGATTTGCTGCCATGTCATCAGCTCTGTGCGGTTTTCAATTCCTGTGATATTTGGAATTGCATAAAATTGATTCTCCTTCCCCTCAACCCCTACCCTCCTCCCATCCCCAACTCACGTTCTTTCTACGGCCCCCGTAAGGCACATGTTAATACACCTTCCATTCACACTCGACTTCCGCACACACGCAGAGTAATTTAGCAATTGTCCAATGGACAGGAACAGTCAATTAACCGCGGATTTCTGCGGTTGCTTGCGCAAGAAATCACGGAATGCTTAACCCTTTCGCAAAACACGAAGAGATCAGAGTGTCTTGGTGCCAAGACTGTAGCGTTATAGCAAGATTCCACTTGGTTTTTGTCGATATTAGACTTTAATTTGATTATTATTCGGTAACCAGAACAATGGCCTAAGGTGGAAAGCTGTTGTATTGTAAGACTGCGTCCACCCGGTGACATGATTTGCTGAGTGCGAAAGAAGGTGACCTTGTTGTCTCGAACCCTATCAAAGTCTCTTTATTTGCCCGGCTTTTGATAATGGCGTTATCGTATTTCGTAACTACCCTATCATCATTGCACGAGGCTAAAAAAAATCGTTAAAAATGCACATCGTAATTGGATCAGAACATCATGATACACACGAGATTAGTTTTCATTCGAATCCATCCACTGGGAGAGCGTTTACTTTAGTCACGTACGTCACGCCACATTTTACGAGCATACTACGAACGTCATGCAGGAAGGAAGGAGGCGGGCGGCAAGTCTCTGGCTCGGTTCACAAACGGAAAAAAATTTTCCGAAATAGGAAAAAAGCAAGTAGCATATTCCTTTTTATAACAGGTTCTTTACACCAGTAACAGTGTTTGAAAGAGAGCAAAATCGCGATGGCTAGTCAAAGCTCCTTATTGCAAATCGCATACCTAAGTTACTCTGTATAGACAACTCTAGCCATTTAGAGGATTTGCGTCTCAAAAATCACGTAAAAACTACTTTTCTAGGTTCTTCACGGGTCACGCAAAGCCTTCAGGTCACGATCACGAGAATAATTCCGGCATCAACATTAATGTTGCCTATTTATTTCCTATATATGTTCTTGATTTCCCATTTTACTTTATATGTATTTATATTATATAGCACGTTCACGTTAAAACGAGTTATACTCATATGTGAAATGTGGATAAATAAATTACTTACTTTAGTTACTTACTTACTATCACGAGAATACTCCTGTGGCGAGCCGCCATCTTGAAATCTCAAGAGGTGCGAAAAATGATTTGTGATACTGAGCGGGCTTTGATATTGCAGATAGCCTAACCAAATGAAATCAGTATCCAGGGAATATGATTTGAATTATTAAGATAGCGGAAAGTGCGACAATTTCGAGTGTCGGAGGTCGATGAACGCAGCTCAACTGGATTGTGTATTACAATTATAAACAACGCGCAATTCTCCGAATACAATACTTTTCTAGGAAAGTTTCTATAGAACTCGAGACAGGAGTAAGTCTTGTAGTGAAGTCAACATGTGCCTGTTTAAAAATTCCATTGCTTTCACGTTGGTTTTCCCTTCGGAAGTAACATGTATGAACGAACAGTCCCGGAAATGAGATTGGTTGTTCCGGCGCAGACGAGGGCACATAGCCTATATGTTCAGGATTACATCGCTTCCTAGTTATTTTGTGTGCTCGAATTCTTACGTAGGACGCATGATTTCTGCTGCTGTCGAACATTTGCGTGGATAGTTTATCGTACCTTGAAAATTAGTTTTTACGTGATTTTTGAGAGTCAAATCCTCTAAATGGCTAGTTGTCTATACAGAGTAACTTAGGTATGCGATTTTGCCAATAAGGAGCTTTGACTGTAGCCATGCGCGATTTTGGCTCTCTTTCAAACCCTGTTACTGGGTGTAAAGAACATGTTATTATAAAAAGGAATATGCCTACTTGGCTTTTTTACGCTATTTCGGAAATTTTTTTCCGTTTTGTGACCCGAGCCAGAGACTTGCGCGCCCGCTCCTTCCTTCCTGCATGACGTTCGTAGTATGCTCTGTAAAATGTGGCGTGACGTACGTGACTAAAGTAACGCTCTCCCGTGGATGGATTCGAATGAAAACTCATCTCGTGTGTATCATGATGTTCTGATCCAATTACGATGTGCATTTTTAACGATTTTTTTGTAGCCTCGTGCAATGATGATAGGGTAGTTACGAAATACGATAACGCCATTATCAAAAGCCGGGCAAATAAAGAGACTTTGATAGGGTTCGAGACAACAAGGTCACCTTCTTGTTCGCACCTCATGCAAATCATGTCACCGGGTGGACGCAGTCCTTACAATTACAACAGCATTTCCCACCTTAGCGCCATAATGTTTCTGGTTACCGAATAATAATCAAATTAAGTCTAAATATCGACAAAACCAAGTGGAATCTTGCTATAACGCTACAGTCTTGGCACCAAGACACTCTGATCTCTTCGTGTTTTGCGAAAGGTTAAGCATTCCGTGATTTCTTGCGCAAGCAACCGCAGAAATCCGCGTTAATTGACTGTTCCTGTCCATTGGACAATTGCTAATTACTCTGCGTTGTGCGGAAGTCGAGTGTGAATGGAAGTGTATTAAACATGTGCCTTACGGGGGCCGTAGAAAGAACGTGAGTTGGGGATGGGAGTAGGGTTAGGGGTTTGAGGGAAGGAGAATCAATTTTTATGCAATTCCAAATATCACAGTGAATTGAAACCGCACAGAGCTGATGACATGGCAGCAATCCAGCTGTAGAAAAAGGGTGCATTTTGTCTACTGTTTCAGGTATGGACGGGCTGCGTGTGTGTAAGATTTATGAAACGGTTACCTACAATGTCGAAAATGGTTTCATGCATAGAGGGGAGGGGTTTTGGATGACAGGAAACCCCTCCCGGTTCCGTATACAAACTCGGTTTACCGTTACATACTCCGCCCCCCCTCCCCGCCGGCCCTTCCCCCTGCCCCTCGGCGGAACTCTTAGCCTCAATCGTCGATTAACGTTTAAATTCAAAATTTTGGGTTCCCCTTTGCAACATGTGGATAGCTCTTCTTCCTCGAACTCTTTAAAGACAAGTGTTCACAAATGGTGGTGTTTAGTGGTCATACGCTGATTGTCATCAGCTCGGGTTGTAGGCTATTTGCAGTATTTGCTTTCCAAATATGGCCGAGATCCGAGACTCCGTCCACCTTGTCTTGACACACTAATTTCACTGGTGTACGTATTCGTTTCTTTTCTTTTTTATTTTAATATCGAGCTGATTTGAATTTACTTGATTCTAAATGGGATGGCCAGCCTGCCCGGCGACTAGTTTCCAGCCTTAATGAAGCTACATTCATGTTTTGCAGTACTCCTTTTTAAAACGTTAAAATACAAATCTCTGCTCTTGTTTCAAACCTCCAATCTTTAAGGAAAACCGCTGATGCGTTAGTGACTCTTTCCTCTAATGACCACACCCCTTCGTACATGTGCCAAATGGGCAAATAATTTCTCGGTTTAACCAGAGGATGTTTGTCTCATTCCATTTTGTATATATATGAATGCCAAAAACTGAATTTACCAACCAGGCAGTTCAAGCAGAAAAGTATATTTAGAAAACAGTTCTAAGAAAGCACGCGCGCTGATTGGTTGAAAATCGTGTTTGTATAACTCGATGGAGACACAGAACTAGCGCGCGCTGTTGACGTAGTGATGGCGCGAGCAAAGAGAATTTACATTTGATAATCAAAGTTAACAAGTTGTTTTCCTTTTTCTCGTCGTGGTGTTTTCTAAAAGAAATAGAAAACATGTACTTCGTGTTGTATCGAGTTATACAAACACTCTTGAAAGTTTGGGAGAACTCGAAAAAGCTGTGTAAACAACTCGCCTGCGGCTCGTGTTCCCACAGCATTTCTCGTTCTCCCAAACTTCCACTCTGTTTGTATAACTCGATACAAACACGGTACATGTTTTCTATGTTCTTATATTTCACGAAGCGCGCTTTCATTGGTCGTTAGTTGTGTTTAGATAAGAGTATGTAAACACGGTTGTGGCGCAACCATAAAAGCAATAAAGCACTTTCTTCGTGTTTACTAGAGACTACCAAACCCTCGACTACGTCTCGGGTTTCCATAACTGTGTCGAATTCTCCCAACGCCTCTGGTGTTCAGATGAGGCTGTGTAACACCTGCTGTATTCCGGTTCAGCTTGTTGCTTATGCAAGGGATTTCCCAGCTTGTATGTAAATCCTCCTTTGTTGAAATTCGCGTGGGATATTTTCGCTATTGCTCTTTTTACTGACAAACACAAATTGGATAACAAAAGTTTCGACGCATTTCTACCAGTACTGTGTTCTGATCTGCCGTTACAGACTAGAAGTCCACGAAACCAGACAAGCTCCGACTTGAGGCTAGGAAGACTTTGAAGTTCACGTGTAATTGAAAGGCATTCACCATTTGAGCAAACTGTCGAGGAAGTAAAGGTATAGTAGTACACTATAGTTTGGATCGCAATATAGTATCCTATAACTTTAAGTAAATTCTCTCAACACATAGACTGCTAAATATGTATAGAGTGGATCTGTATTTTATCCGAAATGAGCTATCTAAAAAAGTGAAGTCAGCAGAGCGAAGAAAGCCAAATGGGATGACAAGCCTAGCTCGCAGCTGACGTAGCGTCTTTCTTGTAAACTGAAAACTTCTTGCATGTGAATACTGATGTTAGTCATTGAGATTTAGCTGCACCTGGCCAACAAATATTATTCTTATATTTGCGGGCTCGAGGTAGTTTAGATGATGTCAATAGTTTCGATCCAGAACTTCTAGGCCTGCAATTAAACATGGGGCACTCTGCGATTCGATCACTGTTGCGTTTCAAGCTTGCTTTATCAGTGTGGAAGAGCATTACACCGGTCGCCGAAATTGCATTCACACTGACAAAGCTATTATGAATCGAATTCTTTCTTAAGCTTTGACTCCTAAAGCTTGGCTCACACTTTTGAGATAAGCACAAACACAAACACAGACAAAAGCACAAATATGTTCACACCATCGACATGCGCATGCGCAGTGCGAGTTAATTAATGATCAAAAATGTTTCTTTTTTCATTTGCTTACGCTTGTGTGTATAATACCGTTTCGGGCTTGTGCTTATGTTGGCGATAACGCTTGTGCTCATCTCTGGGGAGGCGCGGTGGCCTTATGGTTAGTGCGCTCGAACTCCAGAGCGAGCGGTCCGGGTTCGAGCCCTGGCCGGGGACATTGTGTTGTGTTCTTGGACACAAGACACTTTACTCTCACCGTGCCTCTCTCCACCCAGTTGCATAAATGGGTACCGGCGAACTGTTGGGGAAACCGAACAAAATTGTGGGGCAGTGACCTGCGATGGACTAGCATCCCGTCCAGGAAGGTAGAAATACTTCTAGCCGCTTCATGCTACAGAAACCGGAATAAGCTCCGGCAGCTATGAGCCAGCCCTTGGCTCCAAGGCTTCACTTTTGTGCTAATCTCACAATACAAAAACCTAGCTTAAAAGATACAGGTAGGAGCGGCTTTCAGATAGAGTATCGTAAAAACTTAAACCAAGTAATTACTCTAGAGTCAATCACAAAGACACAGAAATTACCATGGAACCACTCCACACCTCCAACTAATTGCACTTGAGTAATCACCCAACTAGTGGTCTAATGCAAATCCTGCATTTTGATTGGCTACGCTACTAGTGGTCTAATGGTAATAGTCATCGAGTAGCGAAATTCGCCGGTTTTTCTTTCGTTTTTTCCCCCAAATAAATATTTCTTCAACTTGCATTCGCTAACTTTATTACTGCCTTTTCGTCCGACTAGTTGGGTGATACTAAAACAATTAGACCCTTCGCCCTCAAGGGCCACGGGGTCAATAGCCCTATTCGGCTTCGGGGGGCCGCAATGTAAAGGAATGGACACTGCCTAGCGCGCGTCCATCCCAATTCGGGGATGCCACGCGGATAGTTGGGAGAGCACGAAGGTAGCGTAAGAGATGCTCGAGGCGCAGCCGAGAGCATCTCTAGCTACCTAAGTGCTCTCCCAACTATCCAAGTGGATCCCGAATTGGATGGACGCTAGCTAGGCATTGTCCATTGCTTTTATAACATAGCAAGACATTTTTCACGCTGAAAAGTCGCTTTTTCTGCACTTATCAAATTGCAAGTTCTGCACGTGCACGTGCACGTGTTGTTTTCACTGACAGCACGTTTCGCTACACGTGCACGTGCGCGTGCTCGTGTTGTTTTCACCGGTAGCACTGATGTTTCTGCAACCATTTCAGACACATTAATTTTCCAAGTCTCCAAAGTCATCGAGAAACCCTAACTCAAATGTTGAAAAACACTAGCTATTAGTAACAGCTAAAGTTAAGTTTTACTCGAAAAAAGTTGTGAGAAAAACTTTCGCTGGCAAGAAATTTCACCGACGATGGCGTCAGCATGAACCATCTCTATGAACCATCCATTTCTTTTTCATAGAAAATTAGCCAATCACAGCGCGCGCTAGCATATAGCTATGTGTATAAGGGCTGCTGACCCGTAGCCCTTGAGGGCGAAGGGTCTAATTGTTAAATAGAGACCCCGCGCAAAGCGCGGGAAAAAGTGTGCGAGTGTGTCACGATTGTTTTGGCTTTACCTCTGATTGAGATGAAAAAGTGGCGCGAGTTTTTTAAACTAATCGTGTAATCCGTAGTAAGTGCAAATACAACCAATTATTTTTCAACATTCAAATTAAAACCGCTTAAAACAGAACAAACACACCTAAGTAAGACCTCGTAGTGGTGAGGTTCATAACAGGTAATAGCTGAAATGTTAAAAATTGCCTACAGGATCTGTCGATAACCATCAACGTATTCACGATAACGTTAATCGTTTATGTGTATTTTTGGTAACGTTTGCAGTCTGTTTTAACGCGCGCAATGATGACCAAAATAATAATTTAATTCTTACAGAATCTTCCCTTACCCCTCTCCATCGCATCCCCCGCGCGCTGTGAGGTCTTACCACCCCGTTGATCGGTCAACTTGAAACTGACCGCGCCCGCCGTACTGACTGTAGAGGAGCTGACGTTTTGAGCGATACCAGTTTTTTTTTCTGCCGACGAAGTGCTTACGCAAGGAAAATTGACTCGCATTTTACACTTAAGTTTTCAGTTGTCTCTAAATTCAAGAATACACATGTACATGCTTGGAAATTATTGCTCGAAACTGGGTCAATTTTTTGCAAACAATATTTCTCTGCGAGCCTTTATCCAGTTAACCTCAAATCCTAGACAATAAAAGATAGGTTAATGATTCAGGGAACTATGGTTTTAGATTTTTCGATTTCGTCTTTTTTGGCGGGAAAGTGACTTTATAAGCTTTCAGTGAAATTTTTGAATTTATATTTTGTGAAATTTGATGTTACTTGTTGAAAGACTATCCCGAGACAAGCTCAAAACCGAAAAAAAAGTCTACAATATCTTGATTCAGTTCTGAGATATAATAAAATGAATTTTAAGTTAATTATATTTTTAGTAACAATTTGTGATATTGTAACAGCTCTATCTTTTGATTGAAATAAGATATTTGAGTATTTTTTGTTTTAACCTTATGTAAGTGTCTTCTGTCATCAGAGACCATTAAATGTGCTTAATTGAAAAATTATCTTTGTGACCACGTTTTCCCGCCAAAAATGTACAAGATTAATGATCTAAAACAACCAAATGTTATGTAATATTAATGCCCGCCATTGTGCAGCATTTCAGATTAATAAGATAAAAACTTCAAAAGTTATTCAATTTGGCCCAATTTTGAAGTAAAATGCCCAAGCGTGACGTACAGTTAACATCCCGTGTCATAATACATCTTAGGTGACACGATAGAAACATATTTCTATAAAGAAAAACCTAGGAATCATTTGCGGTAAAATTTGAGCATCATTTATGGTGCCGACCGGATCTTTTGTGGTACAATCTGGGAGACATTTGCGGTATAATTTGGGGATCATCTTCTGCGCATGATCATTTGCGAGAAGCCCATCAGGGTTTCCGGTTCTTGGATCTATTTTGAAGCCCTTTAACTTAGAACTTGCTGTAATTAGAACGAATAGGGGGAATCCTTCATCACTGACACTTGACCGTAAATCATCAAAAAAGCTATATTTTTTTACCGTCAAGGTATAAACCCCCCTAAAAGACCCTTCTACTTGGGACTGCGCTTACGTCATGCCAATTTGTAATGAACTCTTCTGAGTTATTTGAGAATTTCATGCATTATCAAAAGCACTAACCTACGAGCACCGTAATTTTCGACCTCTTAATTCATCCACTAGACAAAATACTGACCCAATACGGTGAGAAATCGGAAGTCGGTACAAAGTCTCTTTGACGCAAATCAAAAGCGGGGGAATCCCCGAATGAGTTTTGTCTGAAATAGCTTGTATTACAGAATTAGCTTGACGTTGCTCACAACTTTCATTTCTAAGTAAGAAACTGCGAGGTAGAGTGTGATACAGCTGTTTGTTTTCTGAACCCTTCAAAAGGTAAGCCTAAGTTATGTCTTACTTTCTGAGCCACAGGATCTTCCAAATCCCAAAACACCGACCATAAATAATTGATAGTCAGCCTGTTGGACAGCTCAAGCATTTTTCTTTAAAAGATCGTTTGTCATTAAATAAACTAGGTTGTGTGTTTGCATCAGTCATCAGTACTGTGGAATCAACAACAGGACATGGTCGACCGATGGCAGAATTAAACGATGCAATTTGCTTAAAATACATACCAACCGACAATCCCGCATCTAGGAGTCTGATTCGAAATTTCATTGAATTTCAGAGCCTTATAAATTATAAATTAGACCCGGGGGCGATCATACACACGCTCAAAAACACTTATATGAACGCTGGTTAAATTTAGCCGCATTTATATTCGTTTGTTCGATAACAAATTGAAGAAGGAGAGTAGAATTAGAAACTCTGAACATGTGTGCATGGAAGGCAAGTTTTGAAACGTAGCGTAACCCGCACAAATTTAAATTTTGAATGACGCGGTGATTAATGAGGTACTTGATTGTTCTGGTTTTGAATTTTCGGGTCACTTCTGACGCAGGCCAAGCTAGATCATGAGAAAAGTGAATAAGAAGAGAATGCCGTCAAAAGTGACGTATGTACACGCTTTGTTTTCCCTTGTTGTTAGCGAACAAGGACTTCCCATAGCAGCGTGAAGAATATAAATTCATCAGGTATAGGCCAAGAATGTTCATGTGGCTAAGGTTGTTTTCACAAAGGATTTGAATGCCGTCTGTTCAGCCCTTCTCGTTCAATAATGAAGAGAGAATTAAGCTAGCGTATTAAGAATTAATTTGTTGAGTGTCTGTAGACTGATTTGCTATTTAATATACAATGCTCTCAAACCTTTGTCGTAGGAAACAATGGATTTTATTGAAAATAGTTTATTTTTGGCTGAAATACCTCTTTTTTTACCACCCTTTGCTATTAATAGGAGTCCAGAAGAATCCAAGACTATGTAATGCATAATTCTTGAAAGTTCCAAAAGGAATAATTAATGAAAACGTAAATTTATCGTATTGATAAGAATGTTCATACCAGCGATGAAGACACGAACCTTTCCGTAATAAATAAATAATAATAAACGCATAAACTTTTTTGTGGCCGACAAGACTGGGCTTTCATTAATGTTAGGTAACTGTAAGATCAAGGCATTTAAAAGATAGAACTGACAATAATTTAAAAAAATAATGAAAGAAATTATCCTTTTTAAATTTCTCTAAATTTGTGTTGTAGACTTGAAAGTACTAGATTTTTTTCTTCGGACGTAAAATGATCGAGGTGACTATGTACACTGTATAAAGATTTACAAGTACTGGTCTAATGTTCCTCATACGTTCAGCTGATTGAAGTGCTCTAATACACCTTTTGCTGTTCATTTAGAGAAAATACGCAATCATTTGCACTAAAAGTCAGACAATAATGCGAAAATACATTCATTTGCGCCAATCGGCATTCATTTGCGCGAAATGCACCCTCAACAAGGATATCTGCATAATTGTAAACATTCAATAAGTTGCAAGACTTTCATTAACGTCTTGCAAAATTCAAATTCGTCAAAGTAACTTTCATTTGCTCGCATTGTAAATTCAATAACATCAAAAGAATATTCTTTTGCGTGATCGGGCATTCATTTAAGTGAACAATATATTCAATAAAATTCCAAACCATGGCTGAACAGTCAATAGCATCAATGAACAACCAATGCAATTTTATTGATAATCATTAGCGCGCTTATACAAACAATAGAGTGT
>JAHPZR010042570.1:0-5000 GCA_019787425.1 Platygyra sinensis | reverse complement strand
TTTCATATGATTGTGGTTGTATGCCAAAAACCTAATTTACAAAGCAGGCAGTCTGACAGCAGACGGTTTAAGCTGACATAAATTGGCCTTTGTAATCCAGCTATTTTTATCTTATTTTTTGTTTTTGTTTCCAACAAATCCTAAATCTTCAAATAATAATTCAGTAGATGCCGTACATCACAAATTACTCAAAGGCATATTTGGTCTAATTCCTGCAGTCCGTCTTCCGTTTCCTTATTCTCACGTCCTTGACTTTCAGATATTCTTGTCAGTAAAATCTTCAGTACATCAATAATGCAACCGGAACTGTCACATCTGTGCCGATTGAAGAGATTTTTCCCGCACCGTGTTTGAAGATCCTCTTTCGCTATTTTTCTCAGTTTTCCACTGGCGAAAACAATTTTTTTATGGAAAAGTGAATTGAATGTGTTCTGATTTTGTGTTACAGACCAGAATCCGCGAAACTAGAGAGCTTCGACCAGAGGCATAACCAAGTGAGAGGCATTATCTACTTGAGGAGAAAAAAAAGCTGCCGAAGAACAGACTACGTACAAGAATACTTAGAGCTACGATATAGTATCCTGTAACATAGTATCCTGTAATATCCTGTAAAATTTAGTTTAATGTTCTAGCGCATAGACTGCTAACATGTATCTGCATCCGTATTATTTACTCGAAAAGAACTTTCAAAATAAGGTATCTAAAGAACCTACATCTGAAATGATTGCGCCTCGCTCGCCGCCGACGTAAGCGTTGTTCGGACCTATTGATTTATACTGTATGATGGCCGAGGTAGCTCAGATGGTGTTTATATCGTTCGTTCTAGTTCTCTTAGAATTGTAACAGTATGCTCTCACTTCATTCCCTTGTTACGTGCGTTCCAAGCAGCTCTTCCAGTAAGGAAAAGAATTACACCGAGTAATCTCGTAGAACGCAACTCACTGAAATTGGTTCAGACTGAAGAACGATCACGATCGATGTCTGTTTTTATTTATTTGGACCCTAAAAGATACCATTTTAAACACTAACACATAATAAGAGCCCATAGTGTATGACCTGTGTCGAGTCCCCTCATTTGCGTGAGATCGTAGATGTTCGATCGTCGAGTCGATGGCCCATCTGGGTCTCTGAGCGAGCGAACTGGGGAAGGCTACAAGAGCGGTGGGTTTATAGCGTTGGGTTGCACGACGAGAAATGTTAAAAAAGTGAATCTGTAAGCCAGCAACTTATTCGTGACAAAGTTTGGTAGGTTTCATGATCTTTGAGTGTTACCTTAAAAGGTCCTTGATATAGTAACATGTAACATACCGAGCACCAATATAGACCAAATAATACGTTACAATTCTTGAAAGAGGATGATGAGCATCCCCCTCCCATTATAAAGGGTTAAGATCCACCTTAAATTTTTGAATTTAGGAACATATCTCTGCAGTCATGAGTTAGTCCCTCCATGAGAATAAAGACAGCGACTTGGTTTATCTGCCGCATAATTCGGCTCCAACATGCTTATATAAAACGCGCAGCGAAAAGCAACCTCGTTCCCAGTTCTCTCGTCTTACCGCCTCCCAGTTTCCTTGGGACGGAGGTCGCAGAAAACTTAAGATTTACTAACGTCTTCAAATCTAGCATCCACAATGTTGTCAGTACAGACAAATATTGCAAAAATATGGCATTTCCTTGTACTTTATTCGCTTTACAAGGATTGCATAGTGTGGTTTCTATGGTGGACAGAACGTACCTATTCACCTTGGGCGAAATTTTCTTTGTTTCTCTGTTTTTTTCCGGTGGTCTGCAAAATACGTCACTGCATGAGTTTAAATTCCCTCAAAACGATCGAGGTAATTAATTTTTTCTGGCAACCCGCACATTGTTTTGAAAGCAGGCGTGAATAATCAATCGAAAACTTTGACTTATTGACTTTCGGTCTTGTACCGATATTGTTCTTAAAGGGGCTACGTCACGGTATTTTTAGTTGTTTTAACCATCAACAAAATTACCTTGAAATTGAAGGAAACATGAAAATAATACTTTAGAAAGATAAAAAAACACCAAAGAGATAATAACAAACCATAAAGGAACAAGGATGGTTAAGGATGGAGAAGATTGACATTGATTTCCAGCAACGAAATTGAACTTTGAAAATTTAGGCTAAATTTTTCAAACCGTTTAACCGTGACGCTTTATGCTTTGTATCTCGATCACAAACAGCCATTGCCACGAGATAGTTTGATTAATGACTTTGATTGATAAAACGTCTGACAATATTTTGTCGAAAGTGCCAACGATTATTCCACTTCGTGAGATGCTGAGTAAGTGCCGGTATTTTTATAAAGTGTGCTTTGTTGCATACTTGGCATTTTGACCAATCTGTATTTCTTGGTAAAGAGAGAAAAAAGTCCACTAGCCAATGGCTATCTTGCTGACCAGGCAAGTTCAAAATCAGTAGATAACTCCCAAACAAAAGTGGAAATAAGAAAGCAAAACCAACTGAAAACACGAACAAAGAAAATGCCCGAATGAACAGATTTCTTTGGGCTGCACGTTTTCAAATTATAAATGGTAGATGTTTTCAGTAGAGCATAAAATTCCAACTGAAGAGGGGGGTTTCCCGAGGAACAGCAAACTGTGACAGTTCTGCTAGGCAGGCACAATTACGTACTCTTTAAAATATTACCGTCCACAATTTACTGTTACCACACCCTTGCAAACATTATTTTCACTCTATCTGCACGATACGGCTGCATTTGAACTGCCATCACCAAAACATCTCTTGTTTTCTCTGTTCCGACGCAAGTTGACAATTTGCAAAGTGTCATGACTTGACGCGCAGCACAGATCAGGGGCCTTGCCAAGAAACCGACTACTCTAAACCTGCAAGGCAAGGTGAGTCCTGCAATACGAAATTACGCTGAAATTAACTTAGGTATATGTGCGTGTATTGCTGTTTTCCAAACAACAAAATTGTTTCTCTACAAATTGACGTCAATTTTCTTCCTGAATCATTCTACAAAGCCATGGCATTCGACGATAATAACTAGAGGGCCTAATTAAGAATTGGTTCATGATTGGCATGCGTATCTTTAGCAATAAGATTCCATGTTGCTGTGCGTCTGTTCAGTGGATGAGAGAATAATTCAACACATTATTTTTTTACATATATAATATGGTCTTTCACTAAAGAGTTAAAGAGGACCAAGGCTTGGGCTGTTGTACTAACACTTTCAAAAGGGTTTTGGATCTATAACTCGGCAAAATACAGTGAATAAAATTCCTTTACCCGAAAGGCATAGAGAGTATGCACTCTGTACATGTTGAATTGTTTAGCAACTAATTAATGCTCGCTGAAAAATAAACTGATTGGTTATTTCTTCTTTCAATCAGTATACGAGTTATGGATGAAGTCGCCCAGCGCGAGAGCAATTTGAAACTATTGAAACAGATTAGTCTCTAAATTTGTGCGATACACTCGCAAATTTTCGACCTGGCAAATCTTCCACGAGGCGAGAAAATGTTCAGAACTATATTTCGGACGTGTTTCAACAAACAGTAGGCAACATAGCGAAAATATCCATTACGGACCTAAAAGTTTAATAAAATACGAACTTATGATATTTCGACCTTATAAGAATGGGTATGACGTGTTACGCCGGTAACTCAGATCTCGGTGAAGCATGTCCCCAATACCTTAAGTCAGAAACTTTCGTCTTTTTTCAGTGCAGCAGTATTTCCTGTTGGATTGATCGAATGGTGCTGCCCTAGTCCGCTCAAAATGTTGACACATCCTGAAATCGAGGCATCTTAAAGTTCACGTCATTGACGTGAAATCACAAAACTTCTAGATTGTGATATGGTTTTTCTACGAGCCGCAGCGGCTATTGGTCCCAAAGTAATTTGGCGCGGGATCAAGAAAGTGTTCGATCCAGGCCATGACATGTTCGTGATCCTCGTGGAAATTGGTCGGACGTTTTTTCCCGCCTTCCCACGTGTAGGCCTTCAGGCGTGACGATGTAAAAAAAGAAAGTTATATTTATGCAGCTCCCCCCTACTACGACTATAATCAAAAGAATCCCCCCCCACGCACTCAAACCACGATTCAAGATGGTTTACATTCGTGCCCGTTTAAACTAAACAAATCAATGTAACCTATGTGGAGTAGTTCTCAGTATTCAGGAAGGCTGTATGGAGACCCACGCTCTCGACGTGTGAGGACATACGTGACGAGGCCCAAATCCTGACCTTCGTAGGAGGCACTTCTGGTTGCGTCTATAAATTTAGATTTTTTATTTGTTGTGTCCATTGGTGAAGGCAATCAGATGTGACGTACTGCGTAAAGGAAAAATGTTCCGTAAACACAGAAACTTGTTAAATCGCCTAAAGAACCTTTTTACACTGGAAGTCCTTTCGATAAACTAGTATTCAGCATGGAGTTCCTCAGTAGCAGCTAGCAACGGGCGCAGCAAGCGTTTAATTCCGAGTATTGTTGTGAGGCGACAATTTCGGTTATGGATTGCGGGTTTCATAGTCGAGGCCGAAAAAGAGACAAAAACATAGCAACAGAGAACTTTGCTAGTTTCACATTCCCCTCTATACTATGAGTTAGAAGCTGTTTTCGTATGGCTTCTAATTGAGCTTTTAAAATGGACTAATACAGCTCGATCCGTTACTGATTTGGGCATGTGCAGGCTCTCTCTCGTCGGTTAGCAAATAGAAACAAAAGGCATGCAGTCGAGGCTTCTATTTTGTACATAGATGAATTAGTGTTCGACTGGTAAAGAAGACGAATTACGAGAACTGAGTCGAATAAGCCAAAGATGTATCTAAACGATAAGTTAGTCAGGTAACCAAACACACACAAGATTAATTCTGCGAAGCGCGCATTCTCTGACGTTTTAGACTTTTTTTGCGACCCTCAGTGCCATGGAAAAAAGATGTAATTAAGCTTATTGGCAGGGCATTTTTAAAAGCACTTATATTCAACTTGAAGTCTGATCTTTACTGCA
>JAHPZR010042569.1:0-10000 GCA_019787425.1 Platygyra sinensis | reverse complement strand
CTTGACAATATTGAAAAAGCGGGTACGCGCGTAAACAATTGCAAATTTGTCAAGGACAGTTCGATGCGTGCAACTTTGTAAAGTTCAGTAAAGTTCAATAATGCGTGAGAAAATCATTGGAAACCGTTATTTGCGTTAATTTCAGTTAGAATTCTACTAAAACAATTAGATTATTCGCTCTCGATTTCTATGACGTGATCCTCATAGAAATCTCGAGCTCACAATCTAGCTGTTAAATATAGCATGACGGTAAGCCAATGGAAACTAGCTGGACTGGCATTTTCCAATGATAATCCAATTATTCCAGGAATTCACATTGGATACGAGTTAAATAACAAACGAGGTGCGTGTTAATTTCTTTAATCTACTGAGCTAGATGATGTGATCATTCCAGTTTAATCCAAACGAAGCGATGGCCAAAAAGGAGAGAAAATTTTTAGCGCGTTCACTTTTTACATTGAATGAAGCAGGTCAGGAAAGCGAGACAGTTTTCTTGCGAAATATTCCTGGCACACCGTAATCACCTTCAAAGTTTTTTACATTCTAGAAAAACGTGACAAACGAAGAGAGTTTGAGGGAAGATCCGGAGGAATAGCGTTGGTGAAAATTATACTACTTGTTCAAGTCAAGTGAGGCAAGAGTTTATATGTTTACGCAACAACAACAATGCTTTATTCACTCTAAACACTTAAAACACATTTACATAGAAAGTGACAAAAAACTACAGTAACTTAAGAAATAGATATGTATAAATATGAGCCAGGAGGATTAAATCTGATTAAATGAACCTTGCGGTTTTCGAGTTATTCCCGTGCCTTTTACGTGCAAAACAAATTGAAATGTTGCGCAAACGAGGCGTGGTGGTGAATTTTGAGCATGTTATAATATCGTGCATAACTGAGACCTATTTCGAAGAGTGACTAAATGTGGTTAATGCGTCTAGTCCGACCGTGACAATTTTATTAACCCTCATGAATGAAAGAAGTCGGGAAAGTTGGACTGAAAATCACTTTTTGATTTTTAAGAGTCACTGACCCGAAATATCGAGAATCGCTGGACAGCTTCGAAAATTCGAAAACCCTGAAACTTTGCCTCAAGAACGCTTTTAGGGAGCTCCCTTCGAAAATGTTATTCCGATTTTCTAAGAATCTAGCGTCTTCGAGAAATACGCAAAAACCGAAAATGCACTATTTTACCTTAGTGAATATGCAAAATATATCGGAAAATTGACAAAGTTCTTGGTATTCGCATTGAAACAATTTACAATTTTAGAACACGGGATTAACTTAGTACAAAAGCTTCACCTTTCTTCTATCTAACACTCGGAGTTTTAATTTTTTCAACTGTCAAAAAATTGCCTTTTCAAGCTCCTATGGAAACCGTAAAAGCTGCGTAATTTTACGCAATGTTTTACTTAAAACGCTTCTTGGTATGCCCGATATTGAGTCGAAATTAAGATTGAAATAATCCTTTGGCCTTCTTCTGTCGAGATTTCAAATAAAAATCTGGGCAGTCTGAACGCGCGCTAGCAAACATAAAAGATTTTAAGCCTGGTAGGTGATAACTCATTTGCATAACCTACGAAAACAAAAAGTCTATTTATAAAATAACTAAACTCGGCATATTTCTGACAGTGGTACTCCAGATACGTTTCCATGCCAAAAAATTGTCCTCACGAGCGAGACATTTGCTCAAAGTTTCTTTATTTCATAGCTAAACAGTACAAATGAACGTGATTTGCTTATTATGTTGAAGAGAAACAACATATAATTAAAGTTTGTAGCTTGGAGAATAAACACACGAACAAAACAGCTCGAAAGAGTCATCCAGCAGAAACGTGACAACAACATCACGAACTCCATGACTCGTCTATTGTTAGCCTTCCTACTGTATATTATAGAAGTAAAAGTCAAACTTACTCGGCCATTGAAAGCTTGGGCCTTCAACAATCTTGTCCGAAGATTGTTTTCAAATATCCCTAGGTTCTTTGTGTACATTTTGCCATGAATGGAGGTAAAAACGAGTCCCAAATCGGGCACAGCGAAACAAAATGCCAACTGCTAGCCGTATGCAGTTTTCGAATGCTACATCAAATAGCCTCGAAGTAATTCGCCGATTATCACTAGATTCCAGGCTTTCCAAATCCGACAGTACATCTTGACAAACGCATAAGGCGATTGACTTAAACCGCTTTTTAGTATTGACAGCGGACGGGATTTCGTCACGGATCGGTCACGGCTTCTATCGGGTTTCGCAACTTCGAAGCCCGATTTACATGGATTTTTTTTTTAATATTCAGATAAATTTTAATATTTCTAGATGGAAGGATAGCTACATTTCTTAAATCCAACCGTACATCTTGAAAAAGTAACTTTAAATAGGGCGAAATTTAAACTTACGCTCAAAATTTTGCTGTTTTTCTGCGATTTTGGGTCGTTTTTCGGGGGACCTGGGACGAAAAGAAAAAATGTGAAGCAAATGTCACCCAATTTTTTGCCATGTGGACTAATTCTGGGATTATTTTGTCGTTTGTATTATTTTCTTCAATTAGTTATTTAGCTTTAATAATTCCAAATAATAAAGAAATAGGGAAAATCTACGTCGAGTTTCGATTCCTCAATATAATTAACACCAGCAAACACGCTTACGTATTGAACAGGCAATTCCAGATTCTTCCAATTATTGCAAAGAAATGATTGTGAGCAGTGTTTTGGTGGCAACATAAAATGGCAACATAAAAGGGAGATCCTGTAAATCCAAGCAATAAATGCCATTGTGATCAATAGTCCCACTTAGCTGTTTTTATTGCTTGCAAATTGAAGTACAGTTTAAGTTCCGTGACATTGCTTACAAGTTTCAATGGCTATTTTGTGTTATATCAGATGCCAGTATCTTTATACTTTAGTAAAATCCAACTAGTGGTCTATTATCAAGTGCTGCGTTCTGATTGGTTGAGCTACTAGTAGGCTATTTGTTATAGCCCACTAGTGGCGAAAAGCGCCGGCTTTGAAAACCAAAACAATGGCGCCTAAATCGCTTTAACTAGCGAAAGATGTTTTGTCTCGATAGTTTTTTGACCAACTAGTTGGATTTTACTAAAACAATTATTCCTCTCGCCCTCATGGCCTCTGAGTCAATAGCCCATTCGGCCTTCGGTCCTCATGGGCTATTGACTCAGAGCCCATTCGGGCTCGAGGAATAATTGTTAAGTAGACCGAGCTCGAGAGAGCCGCCGAAACAAAGCCTGCATAAGCTGAGAATAACTTTTGAAGATGGATTTCAACTATAAATCAACGATTTAACAATTTCTGGAAGAATCTGGAATTGAAATGTCTGGTCAATACGTAGGTGTGTTTGCCGGTGTTAAGCTCGAAAAAATACGCAACTTTTTACCGTTTCCATAAAAGCTTGGAAAGGCAATTCTTTGAGAATTGACAGAACCCTTCAAATTACTTGAAAAAGTTAAAACTTCCGAGTGTTAGATAGAAGAAAGGTGAAGCTTTTGTGCCACGTTTACCCCGTGTTCTAAAATTGTAAATTGTTTCAATGCGAATATTTTTGCATATTTAATGAGGTAAAAAGGTTTATTTTCGTTTTTTGCGAATTTCTCGATAACGTTGGATTCTTAGAAAATCGGAATACATATTTCGAAGAGAGCTCCCTAAAAGCGTTCTTGAGGCAAAGTTTCAGAGTTTTCGATATTTCGAACCTGTCCAGCGTAGCGATTTTCGATATTTCGAGTCAGTGGGCGCAATCATTGAACCAAAATTTCCGGGCTGAGGTTTCGAAAATTTCTTGGTGTTGGATGCGATCGCGACAGGTCCGAACGGTCTCGTTCCATTCCACTCGCAAAACGAGTTTCGCGCTCATTTAGAACGAAGGATGTTGAATCACTGTTTGCTGTATTAAAGTTAGATGACGATTTGGACGGTGATATCAATGATATTGTGTGAGCTGCTTCATCCATAGTAATTTAACCAGTACAACGGCTTATTTTGAGCACATCTTTCCCAGATATTTGCCAAATGACTTCAAACACCACTTCGAATCGAATGACGAAAATAACATTCCAAATTCTCTCGGGAAATAAATCGTCTTTGAGAGCCGCCAACAGCCAAAACATACGCTTTGCAAGCGAAGCAGCTACAGACTTGTGATAACTGTACCCCGGGGGGGGGGGGGGGTACTCGATATATTCTTGGGTGGGGAGGTGCAGCCTGGCCCCTCATACCCTGACCCTGTTTAAGACAAATATCGCTGATTTTCCTACCCTGTTTAAGACAGAATTCCGATTTTTGATACCCTGTTTAAGACATAGATTAAAAGTTGCGGTTACAAATTGTGTGGCTTTCTTGTTGTGTAATCAATGGAAATTTAATGTGCCTGGTATCAATGCCAAATTCAACGGAAGTCAATATTAATTTACAAGAGCTTACAAGTAAAAATTTTGCTGTTTATCGTCCAAGAAAAGATATCCCATTTAAACAAAAATTGATAAATCGATACCCTGATTAAGACAAAACATGACAAATTCGATACCCTGTTTAAGACAAAAATCCCGAAAAACACACCCTGGCTGGCCGCACGTCCCCATTAAGTCCTTTAAGGGAGTACCCCCCGGGAACTGTACATGATGTACGAGTAACACCGATAGATCGGCTGTTAACAATCCATAAAAGTGCAGTGATAAGTATTTTCCTCCATTTTGTGCATGGAAGATACCAAACAGCGAGGTCCTGGGATTGAGAATGGGTCGAAATGGTCATAATGGATTTTCGATCGGACCGGTCCAACCGAGAAAAGTGGTCCACCTCGAAAGGTGGACTGATTTTTTCGAAACTTTTCCGGTTGGACCGAACCGATCCATTCAGTTTTAGACCGAAATTTCCGGAAATTTGTTAAATGGATCGCGCCCAGTGCCTCTTAATTCGCTGTTACAACCATTCTCGCCACTTACGGTTCAATTCAGTTGATGAGGTTAAAGCCCGGGGAGGTACTCCCGGCGAATTTTGGATAGGGGTGTGGCCGCCAAGGGTCCTGAACCCTAACCCTATTTAAGGACCTAAGAAAAGCGAAAAACGGATGCTTTTCTAAGGCCCAAACATTCGTTAGGTGGGCGTTTCACACTCCAGTATTAGATAATGCAATTTAGCTACCCTATCTAAGTACCACACCAGGAACGCAGTTTACTTAAGTGTCAAATAAGATACCCTATTAAGGACCGAGAACCTCAAACACTATGCCTAATTCCGCAGCACGTACCTATATAACCCATGTATGAGATTAACCTCCCCCGCCCCCTCCCCGGGTTAAAAGCTATAATATTTTGATTTAATCAAACAATCAATCACTGTCTGTGGCCCCGTCTGGGGCAAAGGCCACCAATAAGACCCCTACCAGTCATCACGGTCCTGGGCCAGTCGTTGCAGTTTCTCCCCGACGCTGTAACCTTGTGATGTTAGATAAGGGCGTCCGAATGGTGTGGCCGATAATATTTTGATTAGCCTAGACTAAAAAGGTATCATGTAATTTCTTATAGATTCCCGGAAACAGATGGCTATTACAAGACCATACCAAAATAACGTATTATCTGCTAATCATTACTAATTGAGCCAATTCGAGATAACGCAATTGACGATTCTTTAACTATTATCAATTACCTTATTCGTACTAATTTTCGCGAGGCTTTAATTTCGCGATTTTCGCGATTTGTAAAAAATCGCGAAATTTAAGACGCGCTAAAATTAGGATACGCGAAAATCAAGCACGCGAAATTTAATACACTTCTATCACTCCTTTAATCAATGATTAACTACGTTTATAGCTACATGGCAATTGTCATCAGTCTATTTATCTTCTACTTCAGCACTTTCTTCATCCGAATCACTCAATTCTTCCTCTTGTACATATCGCTCTTTTAAAACATCTTTCGTGCATTAATCAAAATATCTAATAAATGTAAATGTGCAATATTGCGGTAGCATTTGATCAGTTGATTTGCAGTATTTGCTTGATTTGTTTCATTATAAACGCTATTTCTATTACCTAACTGGAAATCATAATTGTAAATCAATTGTTATTTAAGTGATCATTCAATAAAAAAAACGGTTTTCTAAATCTGTCTTTTGTCAATTTTCGCGAAATTAAATGTCCTAAATTTATCATTTTTTGCAAAATCGCGAAAATTAATGCTCGCGAAATATTCGTGTTCCAAATTCGCGAAATTAAGTGCCCGCGAAAATTAGTACGAATAAGGTAGAATCTTGGATTTGCAACAGTATGCAGCTATAACGTCGTTGGTCACTCCGATGTGCAGCGATAACAGCAACATGAGATTCGAGACATTCAGTTATTCACTATTTTTCATTACATATTCTGCTATGCGTAAAAATTGCTTTGTCGTTGTTTTAAAATCCATTTCTCGAGATGGGTACTTCATGGTGTGAGTGTAACATATATGTATCGTGTGAATATTGTTATTAGATTGCTGATCAAGAGTCATGGCAACTAATGGTTACAAGAAGATCCCCAACGATGACGAGGAGAAAAAGTCAGCTTTGTTCTCCATTCTTCTCTTTCAATGGATGAACAGTGTCTTTAAGACAGGCAGTGAACGAGCTTTGGATGAAAAGACTTTTTACCTCTTTCAGAGGAGAACACAACCTCTTCAGTACAGAACGTCTCCAAACAAAATGGAACGACGAGATAACAAATTCCAAAGGAAAAGAGAACAAGCCAAGACTCTGGAAAAGTATCTTTATGATGCTCTCTGTTAAGGAATCCTTTTGTTGTGTTTCACTGGTGCTTTGTACGTGATTTACTGCCTTCTTGCACCATTGTTTCTTGGATATCTGATGACCATACTAATTTCAGGCAAACAGCAAGAAAATAGTCTTCTGTACGGTGCGCATTAGCAGTGGCCATGGGTATTAATGCTTTGGTTGGCTGCTTTGCTATGCATCAATTTTCCTACCAATGTGAACTGCAGGGTATTAGAATCAGTAGCGCCATAAAAGGTCTAGTTTACCGAAAGGTGAGCCGGTAAGAGAAGAGTTATCACCTGTTTAAAGAGACCCTTTTACAGTTTACTCTGGCCGGTGACCTGGCCTTTGAAGGGCTGCGAGGCTGGAGGTACCTTGGCTTTAGATACAGACCTCTCAGCCTTTTTCCATGAAAATGTTTACCGCAAGTTAGCATTAGAACCAACTTGATTTTACACAAAAAGGGAGTGAGGTCCTGTATCAAAGCAAGGTCACCACCTAGCCTCGCTTGCCATTTCAAAGGCCAGGTCAATGAGCTGCACACACAGTAATCAAGGTCTATCTCTAAGTACTTTAAGGGGTCCTTGAAGCAGCCATAAGGGTCATTTTTGTTTCTTTGCTGATGCCAAAAGTTTTATAGGAACACTGCTCTATATATGTCCTAGATGGTATGTTTGATTCAATGTTGCGCTGTTTTAGGGTGAACTACTTATGGACATCATGACTTTTCCCCATTTGCCATAATAACAAAAACGTTACTATCTCTAGAACGAACGAGAGGACTCCAAAAAGGAGTGAACGCCATCATTCTTCTTTATTTTGAAAAGCCTTTCAAATTAAGGGGCTGTGCAATAATTATCTGGAGGGGGGTTCAAAAATTAGCAAAGTAGGGGCCTTAAAAATAAAGTTGCACCCCCTCCCTTGAATTAAAGTGAAATAACTTCTTGTCCACCCCCGTCTAGAGGGGAGATTACTTTCCAACCTCCCCCTCCCCAACCCTCCGATCCTCCCTACATCCCCTTTACCTTTACACTACTTCTGCGCTGGCGCTCCACATGAATCGTCGCCTGATGAACCACCTTCATACTCGGTTGACTCCTCCCTCAGAATCACTTGAGGTATCATCACGAGAACTGGAGGCATGTTTTAATCATCATCTTTCGATGTCTTCATCAAATGTTCTTGCTACAGAACCATCTGGCATGCTTTAAGTATTCGCTCAACTAATTGTGCCTTGTTTCCAGATACCATTAGACCTTCTTGCCTTAGATAGAAGCCGAAGTTGCTTTGTTAGTCAGTCTTTCAACATCGGTCTCTTGCTCTCCCAACAAAATATCTTCTGGAAATGGTGTTTTCTTTCCAGATTTCTTTTGTTGCTTTTAGAGCCAAGATTCCAAAAATTGATTTTGATTAGCTTACATGTAATATACATTATCTTGAGTCCATGGATTGAGATCAGACCTCTCAGTTTTAACTTCTAACCCCCCCCCCCCTACAAATGTTTTAAGAAATTACATTCTTACCCCCCCCTCCCACCCTGCGCTTTGGTTTAAGTTCAGGCCCCCCTATTAATCTTAGAACCCCCCCCCCCCCTCCAGATAATTATTGCCACAGTCCCTAAGTAGCAATTATTTTTCACTTTACATGCAACTAAAGACGTTCCACTCTTTACCCACTGCCTAAATGTTTTACAGTTACGATTTTAACTATCATATCAGCATTGACGAATAAACCATTGGGTGAGCGAGGGAGCCCACAAATGACTGACTGTCGGACAGACCAACTGACTGACTGACTGACTGACTCACTCACTCACTCACTCACTCACTCACTCACTCACTGACTGTGACTAAATTGCCAAATGCATGTTGAGAAAGAGCGTGGACGTCACTTACCTAAATATTATTTTTTTTTTTAGCAAAAGCAGATTAATCAAACATTTTTCATTTTCAGATACTTCTCCTCGGCAAGCGTGTATTGTCCAGATTTTCAACAGGCCGCGTGATTGACTTTGTATCAAATGATGTTCAGCGAATGGAAGAGGCCTCTCTTTGGTTTTGTTCAATGATTATCTTCTTGCCCAAAACCGTGGCAGCAACGTTTTTGCTCTTATATTTGATTGGTTGGCAAGCCCTTATGGGAGTGATATTTTTGTGTTTTCTTGCACCATACTACGCCTTGATGTCCTCTTTTAGTGCTGCACTACGCCTGCGCACAGCAGCGGAATCTGACCAGCGAATTTCCTTGATGACAGAGGTAGTTTCTGGAATCCGCGCTATCAAGACACATGGGTGGGAGGACGAATACCGAGAGAAAATAGAAAGTACACGAAGGTAGGAAGACAAACATTTGTGATGCTGTTGCTTAAGTGTTTGTAAAACAATTACCCTTGAAGTTTAAGCGTGATTTTAAGCAAGTAATTAAAGTAATGAATAAATATAAGGCTTTCCTATTTTATAACGCGTGGAGTTGACTGAATTTAAGATAGTTTGACGTCGTCTCCGCTCATTATAATAAAGTTTGTGAAGTCTAACGGCCCTGTGCTTAGGGCTGAGCTATGAACGAAGGATCGCCGTGGAAGAAAAGGTCTGTAGCCACCTGTACATTACCGGATACATATTGACTTCAGTGGACACATGCCAAGAGTTCGGCAACCAGAGGTGAGCCCAGAAGTGCATCCTCAACTAAGAGATTTGTCCAATAAAACCGCCTGGACCTAATTCTTGACAAAGATGGCATTCTGTGAAATTGGAGGACGACTACAAAGCCAATATGTCAAACGTCGTAAAGTATGAAAGTGGACTGACTCACTCACGTAAAGTATCCCGCAATACAGTGGAACCTCGATTTAACGAAACCTCTATTTTAACGAAGTCCTCGATATAACGAACGTACTCTACGTCCCGCGCCAAGCTACAGTAAATGTATGGGAATAGAACCTCCATATAACGAATTCCTCGATACTGATAACGAACATAATCCGGAAGCCCAAACGTAAAACTGATCTACCCTCGATATAACGAGTTTACAATGTCAAACACGCGACAGAAAAGATAAACGCTGAACAGATCAACAGTCAGCAAATCTCTTTAATCTTTATGGTAAAGAGACAGCAACCTTTCAGTCAACGGCGTTATTAACATGTCGTAGACATTGGTGTATAGTATTTCCACAGAAGTTCATCTGTGTTACAAAATCAATCATTAAACTATGGACATATACCTATAATGCTTTGCGGT